>JARHVA010009703.1:5000-147500 GCA_037957365.1 Torreya grandis
TTATAATCTACTTTTAAATGTTTTTTTACCTAGGTGAAATAAACTATAGTCATTATTTCTAGTATAGGATAGATAAAAATGTAAAATTCATTCATATGTTTGACATGATAAATGTATGATTGATTACTCCTATGCTTAGCATGTTATGTGATATGAATGCTAGTAGGATGTAGATCATATGAATCTTATGGTAAAATTATGTTTGACCAATCTCACTTTGATGATAATGAGTAAGGAGTGAGATGAACTTCATGAACTTACTAACATCACAATTCTAGATGAAGGCAATCTAATGAATTAATGTGTTTAAATCTGATTGAACTATAGATTGTTATTATTTATTATTTTTAAAGATTTAGGTAAAGTATGTTTAGTAAGACATTATCATTTCATGAGTGTGATTTACATGTTTGTGTGATATCTTTAAATAGAACAAGTTTTCTATTATATAGTGCATGTTTAGTTTTAGAAATCATATAATACATAGGTATTTACTTGCCTCTCTAGATTCGCATGCCATCACTATCTACTCATCTATGAAAAGAGGGTCATTTATTGATGGAATTAGTGTGGGAGATATTTGGTCTATGGTTGGTATATGAAATCACTCCGATGATGCTCTCCCTCCCCACTATATTATAATTATTATTGGAAACATTATCATGAAGAATTGTAACAACTTATTTAATATGTATTGTACTAGTAATGACTGGTTATTTATAATTACTTTCTATGTTTGTATTATGATGTGTTCCATACATTGATAGTGATTAGTGATTACATAGATGTCATGTAATTATTTATAGTTATCACACTTAGAATATTTTGTATGATCATTGATTATATTCTCATGGTGTAATCTATTTATAGTATGCATGTTTAATTTTATTTTAAAAAAAATCTATTTAGCACCCATCGAGGTTGTTACATGTGGTATCATATCTATGGCTCGAACTCTAGGACCTAATGAGTCTATTGACATTTTTGTATCCTTATATTTATTAGAAAGGAGTATAGAGAAACATTATGTATAAATTTGAGTGTGTACCTTAGGAGCAATTATACTCCCTTAGAGATGTTAAAGTGTTGGTTTATTGACTATCTTTATAATCTTGTTTATTTGTGTAAGATGTTTGTGTAGGTAAATGCATTATATAGTTATTGGATCATGAAAAAGAGATTCCTATAGTGTTTTATGATTACATCATTTCTTATTAATCAAGTTACCTTTTCCATTTATTTTTTGTGTTGTGAGTGCTTAAAAAACATGGGATGCTTTTTAATTAAGCATATGTGCTTTAGTTTTTATAGCATTTTTACACTTGTTGGGTTTTTCTCTTTACATAAGCATTGAAGCCTCTTCCCAATAGGATATCATGCTATCCCTATCATGTGATATTTGAGTCTCATTCACTCAATCAAAGCACACAGTGGAAGATTGATTCTCAAAGTTTTTAAAACATGAATTAATTACTTGCCTTTTTTCCATAAAAATGAACTATTATACTAATATCTATTATGCATAATGTGTTACCATTAATTGGATAACTATATAAGAAAGAGATCATTATTACTAATTATTTAATTATATTTTTAATGTTCATCATAGTCCATAATATATTGGTAAAGATCAACTGTATGATAAAAATTGAGTTCTCATTTCATATTTTTGAATTACAAGACATGATATATTCTGAGAGGTTCCTCCTTTTTCCACCCACCCTTAAAAAAAATAGGGGTTTTTATAATTGTTTTTCCCTATCCAAATGTTATATTCCTAATTACAAGACAAATGGAACATGAATTCCTAACAAGCTGGGTCATGGCTATTACAACTATTTATTCCTAAAGACTCAGACCTCTACACCTGTAGATGTTTTCTCTATGTAATACGTATATCCAGATGTTCCATTCCTTGCAGGTTAGTATCTAGCCTCCAATCAATGGGGAAAAGGTGTCATATTTGATTTATTATTTATAATTATTCCTATGTTCTTTGAGATTTGCCTTCCTCATACTCCCCTAGTCTTTTGCTTCTTGTTTTGAGTTCTTTGTTCTTGGATTCCTCATGCCACATTACCTCTTGATTGGGTCTTCTCATGCTAGATCTTCCATGCCACATTATCCTTCGATGCCCTTCAAGTCTCATGTTGTTTGCTACATGTCATGGTCCTCCCATGCCATGGTTCTCCCACATTGTGCTGGTACTTATATAAAAATGGACAATGGTCCCTCGACATTATGTACCAAAAATGGAATAAATAATTGTCAAAATTATGGTGCCAACATCACCTCACACTAATTTATTATTCCATCATAGACTAGTTTTTTACTATAATGATGTACTGTGAACCTCTTCTTCATCTTACGAGAGTGATGGGCCTCATAAAGTCTATAGCCTATTTTCTAAATGGTTATTGAGATTAAATGGGGTGTAAGGGCATGGCATCTTTCCTATTAGGTTTTCCCACATGCTAGTAGATATCACATTGCCTTGTATATGCTTTTTCATCTTTAAATAAAGTTGTCCACTAAATTTTGGTGAGTAACACCTTACACGCAGTAGCTTCCCTATCATAACGTCCTTTGACAATGCCCTCATAAAATTATTATAATACCTCAAGGTGCTCATGTTGCATTATAAAATGGTGAAATACCTCATCCTAGTCTATTCTGTGTAGATCACCTACTATGAGTTGATATAGTGTGGCATGAACTACAAGTTTTTTATTTTTTATTAAAGTGAGAGAATTAGGTGCACAACTAGTATTTTGGAATACTACAATATTCTTTAACTATTTGGGTACCCTAGTAACTTAGAAAAAATTTACATTAGGAAGGTCATCTTCTATAGCATGTGTAGGTTCTCCATTTTCAATTCAAGATAAATGATTAGGTCCATAATTGGTTATTCTAGGTTTTGTTACTACAAAAAATGGAATTCCTGGAAGAAAACTATCCAATGGTAAATTATTCCATGGATAATGGGCTTGTTAAAAAGATACTTTAAGGCCTCATGATTGGTATAGAAAACAAATAATATATCTAAAAGGTATTTTCTAAATTTTTTTAGCGTGTAAACCATAAACAAGGCTTCACATTTAGTGGTGGTATAGTTTCTTTTAGTTGATGTGAACTTCCTACTGGCAAAATAGATGGGATGGTCCAAATTTACCTCTCTTTGTTATGAAAGTATTACACCAATTTATGTTCCAAACACATCAACATGGATATGGAATGGTTTTTTCCAATCTAAAAATTATAAGATAGGAGTAGTAACTAGTCTTTCTTTCAAAGTTTCAAAAGTTACTTTACAATAATTTATCCATATAAAATATTCATTATGCTTTAATATTTCTTCTAGGGTTATTGTAATCTTGGCATAACCCCAAATGAACTTCTTTTAGTAGCTTGTGTATCCTAAGAATGCACATAACTCATGCTAGGTTTTTGGCATTAGTAGTCATAGAATGATGAAGACCTTGTTTGGATCTATGAGGATTCCCTCTTTACAAATGCTATGCCCAAAGAGTACCCTAAATGGTTTTACAAATAGGAATTTTTTTAAATTTGGGGAAATTTTTAATACTTGATAGCACTCAAGCATGAGCTTGAGATTTTTATAGTAGTCCTTGATCAGCCCATATATCATCCAATCATCTAAGTAGACTTGGATAAACTTATGGATACAATATTTAAAAACCTCTATTATTACCTAAGAAAACACTGCTAGGGCATTTTTCAACCTAAAAGGCATGATGATGTAGGCAAAAGAGCCCCATTCCATAGAAAATGTGGTCTTGGGGTGGTCTTCCTCACCTATTTAGACTTGGTGATACCTTGAGAACCCATTGATAAAAGAGTATATCTCACAACTAGAAACACCTTCTAGGACTTCCTTCATGAAAGGTGTTGGAAAAGGATCAGTGATAGAAAATACATTAAAAACATTATAGTCCATGTAGATATGAATACGACCATCCTTTTTTATACTAATTACCATAGGACTTACGTAGTTAGATTTATCAATGGGAATAATTACTCTAATGTGGAGCATGTTATTTATTTCTTCTTTCATGCATGCTCAGAGGTTAGGGTTCATTTAGTATGGGCATTTTTTCACCAGATGAGTGTCATCAATAAATTTTATATGGATCTTATTGAGAGAAGGGTGAAACCCTTTCATTTCACTATAGTTACTTATAAAAACATCTTGATACTCTTTCAACAACTCAAAAAATTGTGAGATTTCTATTTGGGTCCAATAATTGCTAATGGTTGCTACCTTAGGTTCTTGTTGTGTCCCAATGTTTAGTTGGATAGCTTGAATGGGCTTGTGATAAGGATTTTTCATGGGGTAATTGGTGCCTTGAATAGTTCATGAGATATTACTTATATGAATATGAAAGTTGTTAATGGATCAAATGGAGTGGATCCTTCTCCATCTACTTGAAAAATGAGCTTATATTTTCCCAAGTAGATTTCTTCACGACGCTCTTCAATAAATATTATTGGTGCTAAACAAGTTGATTATCTATGAGACTTACTGAATAAACCTAAGGTTTTCTCTAGTTCTTGATGAATATGATGTAGGTGGTCTTCCACTAGAATTAGATCTCTAATTATTTCTTCACATATGGTTTGAAGAGAAAGCCATAGGTCCATCCTTGGCGAAGAATAAAAAAACACAAATGTCATATTTTCCTTTAATAGTTTCCATAATCTTGTTCCCATGTGCATTTATTCATGTATGTACCATGTGCATACTAAAGTACATAAGGTTCCATAGAATGTATGGACCCATAGGTCTTCTAGTAAAAATGTTTCCTCAACTCACCATATTATTTCACACACCTTAAGGTGAGGTTTAGGTGATTTTATGCCACTATAGCTAAGTGTACCTTTGATCTTATTATCATGGTGAAATCTATGATGTAGAGTAACTCACACTTGATCCTAATAGAATTGTGCTCCTTATGTATTCACCACCACCAATGATGGTGCCATTGAAAATATGGTCTAAGGACCTCGTCCATTTATTTTTGGTACTGTATAATTATTCAAGGCATTGGATGAAATCACATACTTCTATTTATCTTATTAATTATTTTCAAAGGTGGTATCTCTAATGGTCCTCTTATTATTAAACCCATGAGGTGCATAAATTTTTGATGCTTAAGGAACCAGTGTGGGATGTCTTCTCTATTTATGGTGTTGTATAATCTTTTAGAGAGATCATAATCACCATGGGCCCAATAGTTGTAGTCATTACTTGTGCTATCTAAGATAGATTGGTTATCTTCATAGAGAAGAATACCATCTAGCATTGGACCATACTGGTCATCATGTTGAGTAGTCACATTATAAAAATTGTTGATGTATTCATCAACACTTATGGGTTAAATATAGGGTGGTCCTTATGCTTGATCTAAAGGTATTATCATGCATTGATCAGTGTTTTCAAAGCTAATGTATCAATTTTTAAAACTTAAATCTACATGATTTTCATAGTACCAAGGCCTTCCTAGTAAGCTTGAGTAATCATCAACCTTTTCCAACTCCAAAACCTCAAAATATGATTTGAAGGGAACCCCAAGTATTTCAATAGTGTCATTTTTAAGGACTCTGATAAGGTGCGTATGAGTCTTGTTTACCATAAAAAAGACACGAGGTGAAGGTTGCAAAATTGGAGTAGACATTTTTTGCCAAGCATATTCAGTAAGCACATTTACTTTATCACCAGTATCTACTAGAATATCTTGGATTACCCGTCCATTGATAACAGCATTTACTAATATTTCTCCATCTTTTAGGGGGTAAAACTAGGTTTTTCTTGACATCAAGCATGGTTTAAATATTAGTCCTCACTTTTTTGGCTTATCTAAGTGTAGGTTTTATTTGGTAGGTGATCTTATTATTTAAACCAAGTTCTAAGCTAGGGAATGATGTCTTCATGAAGCATGCATTTACATAGTTCCTAGAAACAATCTTGCATTACTAGAGGTTTGGTTTCCCTTTATACTATAGCACATTGATGACTTCCCTATCCTTAAGGTATTTAATTTAACATTTAATCTCATGTAAAAGTTTTATTGTATCCTAAAGAACATCATTTTGATAAAGTGAATTAGGGTATTTCTTTTCATGTGGTTCTTCTTAATGTACATTTTTAATCAGATTAGGTGTAGATTGCATCTAGCCTCCACTACGTGTAGTAATATTGACTTTTTGTTCAATAGGGATGGTTAGTAGAGAATGTCATTATAATTTGTCTATACAAATCATACCTACACCTTTTTCATTTTGGTCCTTTATAATGACTGCATAAAGATCTTGGCACTCTTCTAGTTAGTGATCTTTTTTGCAATAAGTGTAAGCTGGGTATTCTGGGTAATCCCTCTGATAGTGGTCTATAAAACCACACTTATAGAGAGTCTTTGGTGGAAACCTACCACCTCATCCTCATCATCTTCCATGCCCATAATATCCAACATTGTCCTAGGAATTGATGGAATCTTGTGTGTGTCACACACTTGAGCCTCATGAATATCAATAATCAGTAAAAAATCATTAGTGTCATGAGTATAAGCATCACAAATTTTACAATACATAAATAATTTTGTATTAATGTCTCTTTACAAATTTGGATAGGAATTACCATCATGGTCATCATGAAAAATCTCATAGGTTTGTTTTAGGACTGTATAGATGTTCTTGTAGAGGTAGTTATTTCTTGTGTGTCTTTTAGTTTCACAATCAGTACACCAAACACAACTATGTGTCTCATGTGTATAATTTGCTATCAATTTTTCAAGCTAAGAAGCCATGGATTCTATTTGTGCTTCCATAAAGGGACTAATCCTAGTATCCATACTTCTAGCTACTTCAACATGTAGGTTAGCCTCTAGAGCCTCATGTACATTGGAGAAAGTTCTTTGTGACAAGGTCCATCAAAAAGGTAACAATAATCCTCCTATGAACCATTTTTCATGTTGAGTAGGATTGATTTCAAAATATAGCTTAGAAATCAAAGTCTTGAACTAAGCATCATATTCTTATATGCTCTTTGTAAGTCCCTACTTTATGTCCTTTAAAGCCAATATACTCTATTGTTTAAACTTTAGAATATCAAATTATTGTAGAAATGTTGCTTTGAGCTGGTCATAGTTGATGACTACTTGCTGAGCATCAAATTTATTATACCATTTATGTTTAACTTCTAAGAAGATGGTTGTAAAATGTTTTTCCTTTCTCTCAAGAGATGTGATACCACACACCCTCCTAATCACTTCACCTTATGAACATAGTCGGCTGCATTTTCCACCCCTTGGTACTTACGTAGGTGAATTTTCATTTCACAATAAACCATAGGTGGTTAAACCAATTTTTTTTAGAAGGTATATATCCTATTATTAGAGGGGGTCCACTTCCTCTAGTACCTCCTCCTAATCATCCTCTAGTTCCTCTAGTAGTAGTACCCATTGGGAAAGGTGTGGTGGAGGGTTGATTTCCTAGATTGGGGCCTATATTTTGGATTTGGCTAGATCATCCATACATTGCAAGTTTTGACATGGACTTCTCTTGAAAAGGTGTAGATTCTAAGTTATTACTTAATGGCCTAGTCTCAGTTTCTCATATCTATTTAGCTTCTAAATCTATACTATCTATATCCTAATTCCTTATATGTACCCTATCTGACTCAAGGGCATGAACACACACTATGGTAGTAGATCTTGATTGTCTCATTTTGGGTATATCTCTGGTGATCTAACCTATTTCTCCATGTGATATTGGTGGGAAAAGTTATGGCTCATAAGTGATGGATTACTCACACATGTCTAGCTCCTTACAACTCTTCACAGTGCTTCTTGAGTGTTCCTAATTTCTTCCCATGCCATTAACTCCCATGATCCTCTAGTATGATTCATCATACTTTCATTTCCATAGTGCTCACTAGATTGATACCATGTTGAATCCAAAATCCAAAATCAACCACTAGTCTCCCCTCTAACTATACAGCTCATGCACATGAGATTTTAGCCATCCATGGGTAATGTTTCCAACCCAAGATCAATAATGAGCTTTTTAAACTCAACTGGAAATAGTGAAATATATCATCCCCTTGGTTCTCATAAAAAATTGAACTTGGATTCCTCAAGACATGAATATGTGGTCATAACATATTCTAGGATGTAACTGTTCCAAACACCTTTCCACCAATAATCAACTACTCATGTCCAAGAAAATTTCAATTGTGCTAAAATCCTTTGCCATTTTGGTGTCCACAAATGTCTTCATCTAAGGTTTTTTAGATCATTCTTGAGCATATGCTAAGTTTTAGGAATGTAAAATAATGGGGACCTCAGAAAAGAAAATCTCATATAATGAACTATAGAGGTTGTGCTCTACCCACTATCATGCAAAAATTCTAGGCTCAAGATATGGAACCACAACATTGTCTTCAACACTGGTAATCCATTCTTCAATGTTTTCTAATTTAATGCACTCAAAAATTTCCCATGATTGTTCTCCAGTTACTTTTGGTCATGGAAATAGAACCAAAATGTTGGGATTTTCTCTTTACATCAGTGTTGAATTCTCTTCCCAATAGGCTAGCACACTGGCCCTATCACATGAGAGTTGAATCTCATGTGCTCACTTGAAGCATGCAATAGAGGACTAGTTCCTGAAGTTTTTGAAACATGGAGTAATTACTTGACTTTTTTACATAAACATGAACTATTCCACTATATCTCTTTTGCATAATATGCTACTATTAATTAGCTAACTATATAAGAAAGAGCTCATTACTACTAACTATTTAATTATATTTTTAACATTCATCATAGTCCACAATCCATTGGTGAAGATCAACTGTATGATAAACATTGAGTTCTCATTTAATATTTTTTAATTACAAGACATGATATATTCTAAGAGGTTCCTCCTTTTTCCACCCACCCTTACAAAATCTTATAATAGGGGTTTTTATACTTGTTTTTCCCTATACAAGTGTCAAATTCCTAACTACAAGACAAATGGCACATGAATTCCCAAGAAGTTGGGTCATGGATATTATAATAATTTGTTCCTAAAGACTCAGGCATATATGCCCCTAGATGCTTGCTCTATATAATAAGTGTATCTAGGTTTTCTATTCCTTGTAGGTTGGTATCTAGCCTTTGATCAATGGGGATAAAGTGTCTTATTTGATTTATTCTTTCTAATTTCTCCCACATTATTCATGCTTCACCTTCCTCACACTCTCCTAGTCTTCTGCTTCTTATTCTAATTTCTTTGTTCTTGGATTCCTCAGGCCACATTACCTCTTGACTAGGACTTCTCACACTGGATCTTCCATGTCATTGTCCTTCAATGCCTTTCAAGTCTCATTCTACTGGATTCATGCCATGGTTCTCCCACATCATGTCGATACTTGTATAAAAATGTAAAATGGTCCCTCTATGCTGTGCACCAAAAATGAAATAAATACTTGTCAAAATTGTGGCACCAACAACACTAATCCTATAAGTGGGGAAACTTATAAGACCATTTTGGGCACCACTTATTACAATGAATTTTTTTTTGTAGGAGAGTGTTGATGTCTTGGTTGAGAGTTCCTATGTGTTAGGAGTTTGTTTATGGATTGACACTCTTATTTTTATTTGGATTAAGAAGAAGTGTCATCTCTCATAGTGGGCATAGAGGTGAGTTATCACTCCTTCACTATCCTTGACATCATTATAAGCCCTGAGAGGATTTTTATTTTATTGATGTTGGAACTTGTTTTTGAAATGTTGTTTTGGACCATATTCCTTGGAGTTCATGGAATAGTGTCTTATACTTATTTTTGATAAAGAAGTTGTAGAAATAAAATGGGTTTATGCATCTTTGTGGTTAATATTTTTATTTTTAGTTGTGGAAATATGCTAAGATACCACTCTTAAAAATTTGGTAAGTATGTAGTGATTTTGGAAACTTGGGTTGTGGTGTTTCCTTTTATCATGTGATGGTAGGTAAGATTTTTATTTTTGAGATGTCAGTTATATAATTTTCACTTGTGACCTTTTAGGGTTAGTAATTTATCTAACCTATGAACTTTGACCATGAGGAATGGTGAACCTTGAATTTATTATAGTTGATTATAATTTTTATATTATTATATACCCTTGATTAGATTGATATTATTCTCTTTTTAATTAAAGCATATTATTTGGAGAGTTATTTATGTACCTTCAATAAGAGCGAGTAGGGTATAGGATGCATGAAACATCTTGTTAGTCTAAAAGGGTTAAGGTGAAAATTTAAAATGTTATGTGCTAGCCGAGCAAGCAGGGACACTTTGTTTTGCTTGTTCCTTTATAAGGTTGTAAAGTATGGTGTGATCCTTAGCATTCATATGTTATGATAATTTTATAAATATTTAATCTTAACTATGAATATAAAACTTTAAGTTAAGCTGTGAAATATGATACTAATTATGTTTGGGTAGTAGCAACTTAGTACAATTAAGGAATGACTGCATGATTTTTATTGTATGTATGTTGGTACATCAATAATTATTTAGCATATATAATTTATTTATATGATATTTTAGTATAGAATTGGGATTCACTAAAACTTGTGCACAATTTAGATATCATTAGGTCATAGATACCTAAGGGAAGAGTGGTGAATTAGGAAAGTGAGATAGGAGTGGATCCTATTTAGTCTAACATTGACTTGGTCGCTACTAAATTTGGATATGACAAGGGGAGATTATCAAATCCATGATTTGATAGATGGACTTGTCAATTTTACTAAGATGGATCTGATAGATGTACTTATTGACTCCAATATTTGATAGATGGACTTGTCAAATTTAGCCATATGGCCATATGCATGTATACTATGGAATGAGTATCCATTAATTTTAAAATATGGTATACATTGGAAATGTAGTATTTATAATTCTGATTTGTCATCATAATTATCTAGAAGCTACATAGAGTAGTGATAATATTGATCTATTATACTTACCCAAAGATACACAGAGTAGTGATAATATTAACTTCTTACTAGGCTCCCTAAATACTTTTCTACAGAATGAGAAAACTCTCTCTAGGTTAGAGATATGTGTAGAGGAGGTTGGAAGGTTTTTTAGAACTCTCCTTGGCCATTTGTTTTTATATTTTATGATGATCTCATGTATTTTTTGGAAAGTTAGAGAAACTTTTACTGAGATATGTGGGACCCTTCAAGATAACATAAGTGGTTAGTCTTATAGTATGTAGGTTTGTGTTTATGGTTATGGACCATGAGGTGGTCATAATAGTGCCAATTAGATTAATTAATACTCATAAACCATGTTTGCATAATAAGGAGATGTCACAGATTAGGGTCTTGTGGGACCAATACTCTGAAAATAGTGTAACTTGAGATAATTATGGTGAGTTCTATAGGTAATTTCACATTTATTTACTTGATTTGATATTTTATTTTATTTCTCTACTAAATAATGTTTTTAATTTAGAAATTATGTTTGAATGATTGTCATTCGAGACAATGACTAGCTTTAGGGGGAAATATGCTACAGCCTGATTCTTCGCTAGGCCAACTTACTAGATTATCCATGGATATCTATAGTTGATAAATTTAGATTTGGATATTTTTATCTAAGATATGAGATATGTGGTGTTATAGGATAGTAGAATATTGCTGAAGATACATGAATTGCATTGATATGAGCTAGTTGTAGTGTATGTGTTTACATTATGAACATATTTATGTGTTATTTTAGTTTCTATATCATGTTGATATGGCCTACCTACTTAATTTTTATGAGGTTGACATAGGAAAACTCATCCCTTAGAACATGATAGAAGGAGAGCATCATTAGAGAGGGTGACATAGATCAAGATGTGAGAGGAGGACATAGGAACTAATGAGAACCCTACACACACCACATTAGTTAGCACATGTTAGAATGTATAATGAAATGGATAACATAGTGTGTTTATTTCTGAATTGCATTAGATAGTTGATTTTCATAATTTACTAAGCATAGGTCAATGATTTATGAAACTCATTTTCATAATTGATGTGTGTGGTCATTAAATGCTTAAAAGAAATATGATTACTTAACTAGATTAAAATTTGGACTATTAGTTGTTAAATTTGACATTTAATTTTATGGTGATAAATGATGATTAATCAAATTAGTGAAATTACATATTTTCATAAATAATGTTAAAAATAAATAAAATATGGAAATTACCATGAAAAGGGAAAATACGTAAAAAATAATTGAAAAATAAAAATAAATGAAAGGACTAAAATTAGGAAAATAAAAAATAAATAAATACATTAAAAAAATAACAAAAAGAAAATAAAAGCAAAAATAAATAAATAAAGGACCATGCCTACTAAAAGAAATAAATTTTTGGAAAAGGGAGGATTATAAGAATTTTAAGGAGAAAATTAAAAAATAGGGGAATCATACTCTTGAAAAAGAAAAAAAATGCATACTAATATGGATGGTTTGGGAGAGGTGCATCATACTAGAAGGAGGGCAGTAAAGGAAGAGATATTCACGAATATAAGCTAATTCGACTCAGCATTAGGAGACAAGAAATGCATTATGTTCTAATTTAATTATGTGACCTAGATAAATAAACTCTCATATGTTGTTGAGATTATGTAGACACATAAATACCAGACTATATTCAAATCCTATTATGTGTATATATTCCATTCTATGTATATATCCTACTAGGTTTATCACTACATTTAATAGACATTATATTTACAAAGCAATGACTTCTAACTAAATAATAGGTATTTAATTACATATATAACATTTATTTGAGTGTATACCTTTGTAACCATCCTTTATTTGTGTGTTAGTTTGGTGATTGATGTTGTGTTAATGTAGCAAAATCATATACTATAATTAAGACACTTTACAACCATTAGTTAATAATATGAATAACTATTGTAATATCAAATCAATCTACTAAACAAATCGATCTATTATGTGATAATTAATGGATACTAATAGTTTTAATAAATGTTAGTTATCGACTTGGGTAAACAAGTCAGTCTACTACATTAAAAAAAAATAAGTACAATGATTTAGCTAAAATGTTCAGCGACTTAGCAAAACATGTAGTAGGTGCAATGACTTTTCAAAAGTGGCAACGATCCATAATTGAAGTACAAAAATTTAAATTGGTAGAGTAATGACTCATATTTATAATAATTATATAGTGAATCAATATATATGTGTCACTATAGTAACTTAACTCTTTTAGAGTGGCAAAATTAGTACTTTATGTATCAAATTAAATACCCAGATTAGTGATTTATTTGTTCTAAGTGCAAAAAATTACAGTAAGGCAGTGATTTATAAGTTAAAATTAGTGATAAAATTATATAGGGTAATTTAATTGAGTGGCATGTAGATAGTTTATAGTGTTAAATAATAATAATCACTATAGACTATATATATCCATGATGTAAATCTATATAGTAATTCACTATATAAAATGTGGTAATATGTATAGGATTTATTATTGCTACATATATCTAGATGTAGACTGTATAAGATGTAACACGGTATAATATGTTAGTTTTATATAGTATTTGCATACGAGATAATTTATAGGTTGTATATAACACCATAATAACATGTAGATAGTTGCTTATTTTGGAGTCCTTTAAAATAATAGCTTTTGTATAATTAATTAGGCCATGGCTTCATACTAAAATTAGTGATATATAACTATACTATAGTATATTCATTTATAAAATAAAGTTTAGAATGTATCTGGTAGTTTGAATCATTATAGTATAAAGATAATAAATATAGTTAATATAAATTGATGCAGTATATTTAATGTGGAATATTATTGTAATGTGATGTGGTAATAAATCACTATAGCCATGTGGTAATATATATTTTCATGTAGAAAATAAATTGTAGTAGATGTAGCATTTCACTTAAATGTATATATTCTTGATATTTTAATTTTGCTATAGACTGTTAAGTATAATTATATATCTATATTATTTAGACTGAAGCACCTCTATTTAATAATAAAACATAATATCTAATGCATCTAAAAAATATAGATGGTTAAGTTACTTATATACCTTATAAAACAGAGTTGTATATATTCATTACATCTATTTATATATAATAGTTGTTATTAATTATGCATAAAATAAAATGTTTTATTGATCAAAATTGTATGGTGTCAATGGAACAAATTAGAGAATCCTCTAAAGTCATCTACATATTAGTCACATTTGGGTAGGTCAATCAATATTGGAATTTGACTTGAGGCATAACATATAATTTAGTCTATAAGTTGTATGTTGCATATTGCCAATAGACTATGTATTAAGGAATTCTTATGTAATGTTTATTATTTTTAAGACATGTGTATAATACCTATCTTGGGTATTTTAATTTATATAAGTGTATATGCATATATATATAGTATGTATGGGTAGTTAATGATGAGATTTCATAGATCTATTAATTATTTTAACCAAGTCATAGAATTTTAAGGAGTAGGACACCAACTACATGTATACCTAGCTTCCTAAAACATTTTAAAAACTTTGAAGGAGAACTACTGTGTAGAATCACTTATCTTATAAAGATCATAAAAATACTCCGTGAGTAGGAAATTTTCTTAAGGATTTATGAAATGTTAAGGAGTTCTTTATTCAAAAGTATAAATGGACATTGTTATGGTATTTTCATATCATTTGAGTACTTAAATATGGTGCATGTACAAGTTCTCGTATATCCAAATTATACCTATAGTTAATAGATAGTTAGAAAGAATCATAAAGTTTTCAAGGGATTGAAAATATAACCATCTACAAATAGTCTCCTATAAGTGGAATGAGATGTTTAAATGAGAGTTTACAATAGGTTTATGAGTTCTCTATTTCTCTAAAAATACTATGATTGTTGTTAGTTTATATATATTCAACATTGAATACTTATGTTTAGTACATATTTTACGAGTGTTAATATGTACAAGTGTTTAGATATATATCATATAATAGTGCATCATGATGTGTGCCTATGAGTTGGGTTTCTTTTGATTATAATGTGCAATTTAAACATAGGGTATACCTAGGTGGTATAATCTATACTTGTTCAATTATTATTTATGAATATGGGTTAGTTATTTCTTAGAATTTTTATACTGGTCATTTGTAATTATGTAGATGTGTTCATAAAATAAGGACTATGATAGTATGGAATGTCATAGAGTAATGCAGTATACATATACCCAAATGCTACACACTATAATTGTTATGTCTAGACTCACACCTACATTTAACTAATTAAATATGTGTGTATTGCTTATTACTATGTATAGTATGTTTTGTGATAGTTAGTAAGAATTTATGGATGCATGCATACAACCTTGGAGAGTGTAACGAATGTTAGGATAGAGTATTATGTGTTTCATGGAAAATGTGACTTGTTTTGTTATGTTTAGTTTCTTGAATATAATCTTATGTTTCCATGTATTTAAGACTACTTTTGTATGATAAATTGTGGAAAACTAGTAGTTATGTCTTAGAATACTAGACTATGGTAATATGGGTTATTATTGGGTATAGTATGTTTTAGAAACTAATTTTGGTAGTTGGAATCTTCAGTTAAATGTGTATTTTATATGGATGGTATAAATTTCAGTCATTATTTCTAGTATGGGATAGATAATAATGTAAGATTCATTCATATGTTTGATAGGATAAATATATGCTTGATTACTCTTATGCTTAGCATATTAATTGATATGAATTCTAGTAGGATGTAGATCATATGAATCTTGTGGTTAAAGTATGTTTGACTAATCTTTCTTTGATGATGCTGAGTAAGGAGTGAGATGGAATTCATTGGCTTAATAGAATCACAAGGAAAGATGAAGGTAATCCGATCAAGTGATGTGTATGAATTTTATTGATCTATAGATCGTTATTATTTATTATTCTTAAAAATTTATCTAAATTATGTTTAGTAATACATTATCATTTCATGAGTATGATTTACATGTTTGTGTGATATATTTCAATAGAAGGGGTTTTTTATGATACAGTGCATGTTTATTTTTAGAAATCATACAACACATGAGTACTTGTTTATCTCTCTGGATTCCTACATCATCACTATCTACTCATTTGTGAAGGGAGGGCCATTTCCTAATGGGATTAATGTAGGGGATCATTTATTTGTGGTTGGTGTGTAAAATCACTTGGATGATGTTATCCCTCCCCATAAAAATATTATTATTGAGATGACACTTGAGATTACCATAGATACTTGAGTTTAGGAACTATGCTCAAGGGGAGCCGTGTATCTTATATGTACATTATACTATATTGTACTTATTATTAAAATAATTACCATGAAGAATTATAATTACCTATTTACTATGTACTATATGAGTAATAGTTTACTATTTGTAATTACTTTATTTGTTTGTATTATGATGTGTTACATATGTTTATAGTGATTAGTGACTGCTTAGATGTCAAGTACATATTTATAGTTATCACACTTAGAATATTTTGTATGATCACTAATTAGATTCTCATGGTGTAACATATTTATAGTATGTGTGTTTAAATAAAAAAAATTGATGTATTTCTAATTAACACCCAAAGGAGTTGTTACATGTGGTATCAAATCTATGGCTTAAACTCTAGGACCTAATGAGTCCATTAGCATTGTTTTATCCTTCTATTTATTAGAAAGGAAAAGAGTGAAAATTTTTGTGGAGATTTAATTATGTACCTTAGGAGTAATTTTACTCCCTTATATATGTTAAAGGGTTGGTTTATTGAGCATTTTTATGGTGTTGTTTGATGAGTAAGATGTTTTGGTAGGTAAGTGCATAACATAGTTCTTGGGTCATGACCAAGAGATTCCTATAGTATTTTATGATTACATCATTTATTAGTAATCAAGTTACATCTACCATTTATATTTTATGTTGTGAGTGTCTAAAAATCATGGGATGATTCTCACTTAAGTATATGTGCTTTAGTTTTTATGACTTTTGTACACTAATCCTATAAGTGGGAAAACTTATAAGACCATTTTGGGCACCACCTAGTGTGGTGGAATTTTTTGTAGTAGAGTGTTAATGTCTTGGTTGAGAATTCCTATGTTAGGAATTTATTTATGGATTTTCACTCTTATGTTTATGTGGATTAGGAAGAAGTTTCATCTCTCATAATGGGCATAGAGGTGAGTTTTCACTCCCTCACTATCCTTGACATCATTATAAGCCCTGAGAGGATTATTATTTTATTGATGTTGAAACTTGTTTCTAAAATGTTCTTTTGGACCATATTCCTTGGATTTCATGGAATATTGTCTTCTACTTCTTGTTGATAGAGAAGCTATAGAAATGAAATGGATTCATGCATCTTTATGGTTAGTATTTTTCTTTTCGATTATGGAAATAGGCTAAGATACTACTCTTATAAATTTGGTAAGTATGTAGTGATTTTGGAAACTTGGGTTGCAGCATTTTCACCATGTCACGGTGGGTGGGAGTTTTATTTTTAATATGTTAGTTCTTTACTTTTCACTTGTGACCTTTTAGGGTCACTACTTTATCTAACTTATGAACTTTGACCATTAGGAGTGACGAACCTTGAATTTATTCTAGTTGATTATAATTGTTATATTATTATATACCATTTATTAGATTTATATTATTCTCTTTTTTATTAAATCATGTTATTTGGATATTTATCTATGTACCTTCATTGGGATAGAGTAGGGTATAGGATGTGTGGAACATATTGTTAGTCTAAAAAGCTAAACTTGTAACTTGTGTGATAGATGATCAAGCAGAGATACTTTGTCTTACTTGTTCCTTTATAAAGTTGTAAAGGATAGTGTGATCCTTGGCCTTTGTATGTTATGATAATTTTAACAATATTTCATCTTAACTATGATTATATCACTTTAGGTTAAGCTATGAAATATGATACTATTTATGTTTGGCTAGTACCAATTTAATAAAATTATAGAATGATTTTATTATTTTTCTCATGAGTTTCATTTTAGAACTATGGATAAGACATGGTATTACTTATGAATTAATTTAATCTTATTTCTTCATTACTTCCCAATGAAAATTTCACACACCTTAGGTTTTTCTTTTGTGACTTGTAGTGTAAGACCATATATAGGACCATGACTTCCTCACAAATACCATCTTTGTCATTTATATTTCACATTCTTTCTACACCCTCTCAGTTTTTCTCTTTTATGAGTTGAAGTGTTAGACCATGGATAGGACTAGGCCTTCCTCATAAAATCACCATATTTAATTAGTTTAACATTCCTTTTCTATAATGTTTTACAATGGTCATAAGTTTATGATATTTTTTTCTCACTTTAGCTTTTGATTATTTTATAGATAAACCTTACACAACAAACTATGTTAGCATGTTTCCCTACACTTCTAACATTCTTATGATAAGGAATCACACTTCACTATCATTGTATCCCTTTTTCACCTTTTTCACATTTTTTGTGATTTGAAGTAATTCAAATTGTTTCATTTCTTATTCCTATTGATTTCATATCATTTCATTACACTCTAGATAAACTAAGGTTGAAGTCAAGATAACATTTTTTAACTTAACAAGACTATTAGACACCATAATATCTAAGTTCTCTTTCTTAGAAACCAAGTCCAAAGTCTTCAAATGATAGTCATATTTAGCACCCATGTTTAGTTCTCTAAATTTTTATGGAAGAGGACTAGAAAAATACTTCAAAATTTAAAAGCCAAATCATTTGAAACAAAATGAAATGATATAAAAGGTAACATTCAAAGTCAAATGTCAAAATAACACTAAAATATGTGATTACTAGAAGATATCTTATCTCTAATCGAAGATCAAAATCCATATTTGGCCTCATAATAGAGATGATGTCCATTGGGGTGTGGTAGGCCAGTAGATTGGCATATGAGAATTCAAAAAACTCTATGGTGTTACCTACTTTGTCATGCAAATACCCAATCTTCATAGTAGACTAATGAATCTGTAATGGGTCCTAAGGAATGGGGAACATGTTATGGGAAGGTAGGTGTATTTTACTTTTCATGCATATATCCTTCATGGGATGATATTCATACTTCATTTGGTGACCCAATATTGGAGTGGTTAGGATAAATTCTTCAAAGTCCTTAATGTCAAAATTCCTTTTGTTCTGACAAACCTAATTTGAGTGTCTTGATTTCAATAAAGAGTTTGTCTACCTTTATTTTCCCTTCATTTACCCCTTCACCCATTTCATTTCCCCCATTGATAGGCAAGTGTAATTCTAAATATGTTTTCCCACTTATATATTCCCTTTTCTTCACATATAAAACATGTTAGCACTACATTGTTTTAGTTTTATCTATCCTTAGAAAAAAATAATATGCTTCTATGGATTATTTTATTTCAACTATGACTTTACATTTCTAGGATTGCTTTGAAAATTTTCCATTTTTTTACCTCCTTTTTTTTTGGACAACTATGTCTATTTATAATTTTCATGTACTTTTTCCATTATTGAGTTGCGTTGACTTGTTACTTCTCACTCACCAGTGTTATTTTCCCTTTTATGAAATTTTTCCATTGATGATTAAGTAATGATTCTTATTTCTCACTCATCAATGTTTTACCATTACTTTCCCATCTCTGTTTAATCAAGGATTATTACTACTTTTACATTGATGTTTAATTACCTTTTATTTTAACATGTATCCTTGGTTTGACATGGTTACTTTAAATTTCTTACTCAAGGCTTACTTGTTTGAGTTTTTTTATCATTTAGTAGCATTAATTTTTTTATTACTTAATTTATTCTAAAATTTTGACTTGGTCATTTGGTTGTAACTTAACATCTGTCACCATAGCTTAACAAATGTTTGAGTACATATTGACTACACCACATTAGATATCTTGGCATTCTGGCATTTGTTTGATTTTTATCTTTAGTTTTATATCCTTGGGTTTGTCCAAAGTAGTCTCTACACCCTCCATAATCAAAACTACAAACACAATAGACAACCATCCAGTGATAAAAGGTAGGTCTAGGTACTCATACATTACTTTTATTTTAAATTATTTACTTTTAGTTATTTTATGCTTTAAAATATTGTAAATCATTTAACTTCAACATTATGTGTTGTTATGTTATTTTCTAGAAGCACCATCACTTGTTAAACCTGAGTGACATGTGATGATCATAGAGTGAGGCATATATCTATAGATAATATTTTAATTTTTTTATTGATGATTTCTCTTGTAATAACCTATTGAGTTTCAATCTCTCTATGTGCATGCCTTAAAAGGTGCACCCAAAAAGGGGTGGGCAGACCATTGGTGCTTTGTAAGATTGTTATCTCTTATACCACCACTTGATATAAATATAACCTTATCCTAGACAATTTCCTAAGCCTTATCTCCTCTCTTTCAACTTCCTCCAACCAGTTTCCACCTTTATTATCCCCTTCTTAAGCTTAAAATCCTTTTTGATAGTTTACATTACATTAGCAGCCCTATCAACCTTGTACTCAAACTGATAAGAATTATTACTAGGTATTCCCTTGGATGACTTAGACTAAGGCCTAATTTGTTTTTATCAATAATGATACATAGTCGATTGGTTTGACTTTGTCAGCTAAAATTTTGAAAAAGGTTTGGGGTTAGATTCAACTACATATACACATTCTTTTTTCCATTCTTAGAGACATTAAGAGTTGATTATTTATTTATGCTTCTTTACAATCTACTCTTCTACCATTCTACTTGAGGAGTTATAGCTTAGGGTAAATACTTGGAGGAGAATCTTGTCTTGTGGAAAAGTCTTGGATGTTTTGGTCTTTCTTAGTGATCCTTACAAACCACAACAACATATTGCAAAGCACTTTTTTCCAAGGGAGATATTGAGTCTCAATAAGTTCATCTTTAAGTTAAGTATATCTAAATTTTCTCCTCTATTTTATTATATAGAAGTATCATAAGTATTGACTTTTGAATATATTTCTCTCTCCATGAATTAGGGTTTTATCTATAAAAAACTTAATTAGGACTCTCTTATGCATGTTTAATTTTACATTTACTAACCCCCAATTTATGCCATAAGCTTTGGTGAGAATGAGATTAGATTTTAATTTACTTGTTATTTACTTTTTTGAATATGAAAACATAGAACCTAAATAGGGTTATTGCATAGTTTTGCTTGACTAGAGGCTTTAGAACCCTTTCTAGTGATGTTATTATGGTAAGAGGCTATATCAATAATCAAAAGTGTAAGTAAGATTTATCTTCTCTGAGGTAGTATTGATTAAAAGATTAGTTACATTTTATTTTTCATACACATTGGATAAGGAAAGTTAATTAGGTTGTTATAACCACATTAGCCATGGTGGTTTTTTTATTTTTTATGATTAGGGGGTTTGACTTTATAATGTGGTTTGATGGAAAACTTTGTATTATATTTAATCCAATTGGTGTATTTTTCACTTATTTAATTTTATCCAGTGAGATAATTTTTATTTCACGATCATAAATAATATGGAATAAGTCATCAAAATATTTAAATTTTTTGAAAATAGTATACTCATGTAATGGGTAAAACAAACTTTGCTTGAATTTTTCTTAAATATATTAATCTATCATAGGATTGGTCATTTTATATAACATTATATTTTACCTCAAGACATACTCATTACTAGATTGATTGGTTCCTTGTTTAATCTTTGAAACTTGAGCATAAGAAAGATTTTTGTTAATGTTGATATAGAAATGTGCCAAAAGTTGATCCATGATGGGTTTAAAGGTATTTACTGATTGAGTTGGTAAATCATAGTACCACCTTAAATCATAGTTATTTTATATCCTTAGAAAATTTGGTCAAAATTTTATCATTGGAGGCATAATAAAGGAATGCCACATAAAAATATCAAAGATGTTATTAAAGATCACCCTTGATATCATGAAATATGAACTTAGGTGCAACTAAACTAGTTGGCAAGTGGTAAAAATATATCTCTGGTGTAAGAGGATTATACAACATCTCTTGTTAATTAATAGCATAAAGATATTTCATATAATTTTGTTTAATATTTACAATGTTAGTTTTCAAAAGTTTTATAGTTTGGAAAGGATCATGCACATCCTGGTCATGTAGTTTGGACATTTGAGAAGTAACCAAATTAAGTGTACTCATAGGTTATTTGTATATAGGAATTTAAACTAATAATCAGGTTGAAATATCTTGGTTTCCCTTGTAAGATGTGGTAATGGTAGTTTTATGGATATAAAGTTGAAAGACATAATCCATGCCTTCGCTAGATATTGGTAGAGTTATTGGTATAGACTTAGTTATATTACCTTCTAAGGAGTCACCATTAATAGGTGAGTAATCCTTAGCCTTACCATGTTTATTAATTTCATCTCTAGTAACATAAAAAAATGAATTTGTTAATCCCTTATTATTGTGGAGATGAGTGATCAATGCTTATTTAGCTTCCATTTGAAATAGGGTTTTTTTATTACTATTTTCCATTGCTTAGAAATGAAAAATTTGAATAATAAACTAAAAACCTAGATATTAAAAAACCCTAAAAATCATATTTTTATTTAAATTCACACAAATAATTTTCACAAAATGCTTAAACCTAAAATATATATTAAGGGGAATCTAGGGTTAAAGGGTTTGAGATAGCCTAGGGCACAAGTATGGTAGACTATCTCTCAAGCAAGTTAATAATTTATAAAATTTAGGTAAAGATATATTGAGTTTATTATTCTAATATATACTAAAAATATAAATTAAAACTATGATATATATTAAAATGATAAAGAAAATAATATATGTAGTTGGTTCTTATGCTAATACAAATCTGAATCTAGAATTAGTAGAAAGTGTACTATATTTGGATTCTAGAACAATCACCTAATTTTAGAAATTATACCTCTATAGATGTAAACACTTGATTCAAAATGGGATATTTTCATTGACACTATTGTCTATATTGAATTAATGTTTCTAGTACAAAATACCTACTAAAATTGGATGTCAACACCTAGATGCTTTAAGGTTCTATTCTACCTTCACTTTAGTGCATTCAGATTTGGGTCATGGATTGTCATTCCTTATCAAATAGAAAAAACCTAATTCTCCATATTCATATTGACTATTGAAAAAATGGGTTAGTGGGCATAGAATATTGAGCTACCCTTAATACCCCTTTATTAATGAGTGTAGTCTACTTAGCCAATACTTGTGAAGAGGACCTTATACTTATGTAGTCCTCCCCTATGTTTTGGATTGTGTGTGAATCATTAAATGTTTGATAAACAATTATAATAGTAACCTAGTTTATAACTTGGAAAATATGGCTTATGAATTCTCATTCATCAGTTCATACCTATAAATATGAAGTCCTTATAACTGATATGTAAATAGGATAAAAATTGAATCTTTAATCACTTGAGTACTATATAGAATGTTTTTGGTAAGTTGAATCGGTATTTATATGTATTTTATAATTTATTAATGAATGAGGGTTGATATTATATATATACCAATCCCTTTAGAGAATATCTTACATAAAATAATTTAGGTTGACCATAGGAATATGTTTCCTTTGTAAATTGGATGACTTTGGGAAACTAGACACTTGCATCAGTGTAGATATATGACTAAGAATCAAGTTCTCAAATAGTTATAAAATAGGTGCAGGTCTACAACTTGTAAATATGGAAGATAATTAGGTTTATAACATTCTAGGTAAGATAGAAGGTTTGAGTCATTAAAATAACATTGGTCATACTAAGAGATAAGTAATTTAGAATAGAGAGATAGTGTATGCAATCTATTTGGTAGTGGGAAAGGTTTAGAAGATAAAAGTACATTCATGATACAAATTTTCAAAGTGTACAATACTAAGGTGCTATATAATTTAGAAATAGTGTTCATAATAACTCCTCATAAATGTATCCTTAGGGAATATGTGTGAGTAATATAAATTTAAAATAAATGTTAATCTTTATTAGATTGAAATGGTGACTTGTATTTATATGTATGAATGACCCTAATCCCTCCTAAATATTTAGCCAATGAGATTAGTCAACTTGATTTGTTGACTATCCTCTAAATATATCATTTAGGTCGATGTAGTTGTGAAGACTACACCATAACATCCAAAACTTCATTGATCTAATTGATGTAGTTGGGAAGTGATGGATGATGATTTTAAATACATCAAATGTGCCAATATAATATGAAATCATAGGCCTTGATATATATAAAGGATTCAAAATGGAAGGAGATAGCTAAGGGATCAAATCTAAAGAAGCTAGAATGGATGTAAGACTAATAAATAAGAAATAATATCTCTCAAAAATCACCAACAAGCCACCCACTCCTTTCCTAGTGCACCCTTTAATGTGTGCACTCATGGATATTTAAATTGATATGTTTTTTCAAGATAGAAAACATCATCAATGATATGTTTTAAAAATATTATGTGTATACATACTCCATGGGATAGCCACTTGGTTTATTAATTATGATATAATCAATAATTATCAATTTATTAGACATATTTTTTAAAGGTGTTAACATTTTATGTGTGACACTAGTATCTCTATAAGGTTGGGGTACTAATCATTAGATAATATAAATGCACTTGCATAAATGTAAATGACAAAATGTAAACGTAGTTACATGAAAGGAAAATTATATAAAGGACATCTAAACTAGTATGGAATGGAAATATAAGTCTCTATTTTATAATCTTCACACACTTGATGAATTTAATGTGCAAAAATGGAAGATGTTTATACAAATATGAAAATAAACACACACCATACTCAATAGGAAATAATAAATACATGTGTAAAAAAATTAAAAATAAAAATAATATAATGGATGAGAAATTAGTCTAACAAATTTGTATGAGAAGGCCCTTTCTCATTTATACTAGAGCTTTAATTATCTCCTCTTTCTATATCCAAGTTATCCAACATTACTTTTATTGCATGATTAGTTCAGTTATGGTAGAATTACATAAATAAATACTCAAACTTCAATCTCTCTAACTCTATTATAATTATTTATAATCTTTATAACTTCAACCTCCAAGCTAACTCAACATTAACCTCCTCACCACTTAAATATCAATTCCTTATATAGATAAGGTAGGTGGTTTATTTAGAAGCTATAATAATAAATTAGTTACAACCATAAATCTTATGGTTTTAGACAAAATATAGTTAGGTACAATAATAAAAATAATAAAACCATATTCTTATTATAATATAAATAATATAATATTATGTTGTAATCATAAAATAATTAGGAAAGAATATATCATTCATCCTTAGATTTGTGGGATCATGTTTTTGTTTCCAAATGGACTTTAAATATCATTGTTAGAAATTTATTTATACAAATAGTTTATATGGGTGATTTATGGGTAGTTTATATGGGTAATTTTTCATTAGTTTCCACCTACAACCATTGTTTTAAGTGATTTATAGGTAGTGGTTGGAGGTGCTTTGAGACAAATGTTGTAGGTAACTTTTAAGAGCCATAAGTTACACATACAAACTCAAAACAAGATGTCATTTTTTTGAAAGTGTATAAACATTAAAAGGGAATCATAATATATAAGAATATTTGAAATTAGGCATGTCCTTAATTATATTTTTCCCATGTTCCAAAACTAGTTTGTTTTAGCCCAGAAATGCATGTAGCCACTTGCTACAAGTTGGCAATGAACATGACAAATTTGTTTTCTTCATAGTTGAGGGTATAATAAACCTTAAAATAAGTGTATTATAAATTATTAAATTTCCATTAATAACACTATAAATATGAAATCCATTAAACCATACTATTTTGTATAAAGATAACTAGTTTTAACTAAAATAATGTCAATATATGTTACTCATATAATGTGTGCATATATCATCGTAGTTTAGGCATAATAGGAAATATTAATAAGAACAATGATAAAAAATTATAAGCCTCATCACACAACCCAAATTAAACATTTTCACTTGTTCAAAATATATGGATTCAGTTATGATCAAAATGAGAAATTAAATGAAAATGCACAAGTACATTTTAAATCAGTAGGTGGCATATTCAATAATATATTTAGAAAGCCATCCTCTATCTTTCTGAAAATTTATTCAATATTTTTATGTCTTCTTGTTAATAAATATGATTTGATGTTTTCATCCATGAAATCTTTTAAAAATGTGGTTATTTGTACAATAATTGATAAATGAGTTTTTTTTCCATCATAAGAATTGTATGTTTCTTTCAATTAGTCACTCATTCTTTCTAGCTATGGATAATCTAATCTATAATATAATATTTTAATTTTTCTTTTCCTTTATATAATATATTATCTCATCACAAAAAATAATAATGACATGTCTCTATCAATTCCATTATTAGACATGATTTTATACATATGCAATAACTTTTATCTCTATAAAACTGAAAAACATAAGCTTTGACAACTCTACATTTTTCATATGTTGATTTTTTTTAAATTCTTAGATACAAAGATGTGATCGATATAAATTATTATATAAATAAATTTTCTAAACTTTATAATTTAAATATGCTTTATCTCTTATAAGAACATGCCAATTTTTAATCTCTTATAGTGCACACCTTAAATGGTGCACTAGGAAAGAGGTGGGTAGAGCTTTGGTGCTTCACTATATTATTTGTCCCTATAACATTACCTAAAACCACTGTAATTCAATTTCATTCAACTCTTTATACAATTAAAACCCAATTATCCACTCTTACAAGAAATTCACCTTCAAAAGTATCCCCTAGCTAATCAAAGACAACTTTTTCTTCATGTTCCTACTATGACTTCCTAGTTGATCTTGTTAGGGATTGAGAACATGTTATAGAACTACATTAACCTGACTGATTTAGTTCAAGACCTAGTGACTATCTTTCCTAACTAACAAGATTAAGTTGGTCAATATTTATGGATGAATTCCCTAGAGGTTTAGGGTCAATATTTGGCTATAAATACCTCCTTCAATTTAATATAATAGAGAGTAACATTCATTTTCATTGTTATACATTGTAATTCTTCTAATTCTACACTTGAAACTTCATTGGTTAGGGTTTATCCTTAGAAGTAAATAATATTATCTTATGAAAATTTATTGGATGCAAAGTAGGAGTCTTTTAGCCTAGAATTTATTTTTATAGTGTGACCCTTAAAAATCCATAACAAACTCTTACAAATCACCATTGGCCAATGGAGAGAATGAGGCATGATAGGTTCAATTTTAGGTAAGTGTTCCCAAATTTACTATTTCATTTGGTACATAGATATTATAAAAAGTAATAAGATGAATGTCATACGTATTTATTAGTTTACCTCTATGTTGACTTGAGTAGAGTTATATTTTCATGTTTTTTTTTAAAAACTATCCTCATTTATGCCACAAGCTTTAGTGAACACTAGATTAGATTTATTTTATTATAGGTCTAGCTAGGGTTATTACATAATGTCATTTTCCTAGAGGATTTGGAACCCTCTCCTTTCGTTATATGGTAAGATATCACTTAGTTAGGTTTAGTGGATCCAAATTGGTCCTGCTAGACATAAATAACTATGCAATGAATTATTTGGTAAGATTACCTTCTCTGATATTGAGATACACTAATTAGGATAAGTTTTAGATCCATCCTAGTTCATTACATATATTTTGGTGAACCTGATGTGAATCTAACCCTTATATTTTTAATGTTTAAAATTATAGTCAACTAAATCAAAATTTTTGATCCAATTTTATCTTTGTGTGCATATGTTTTCAACTAGATTGAGTATGTCAAATGTGTTTTTTATCTTTTGTATGCATGTTTTCAACTAGATTGACCCTATCAATCATGTTTTATCTTTAATGTGTTGTTTTCCAGCTAGATCAACCCTATTGATCTCATTTTTTTCATTTCATGTAGAGTTTTTAGTTTCATCCAATTTAATTGAACTGGTCAATCCAATCATTTATTATTATTTTTGTGCTTAGCTAAATTAACCTACTCAATTTTGTTCATTTTTGTATTTTAAATTTAGTTAAAAAAATCAATCTAATGGATTTAGTTTAATTTTATTTTTTTATCAATTTTGTTTAAATTAGATCAATTGACTTGATTTTGTCTAATAATATTATTTTATACCTTTACAAGATCAAAAACTTTCCTACATGACCTAGTCAAATATAAATTCAACATTCTTAGTAAAAGATACTAATTCAACTTGGGCAATCTTGTTATATCCTCCAAGTTTATTTTTAGTAACTTATTATTTCCATTTTATAAAATTTTAAGCAAATTTCAATTCCTACTCTTTAGATAAAATTCAAAATTTTTACTATTTTAGTTTTATAAAAATATACTCATAAGTCAACTAGATCAACCGTGATCTAGTTTTGTGCCTATTTTCTACCATCAAACTAAATCAACATGGTTAATTTTATTTGTTTGGGATTAGTTTACAATAGATTGAGTTGACCAACCTGATTTTGTTTTGTATTATTTGGTCAATTAGATCAATGCAGCCATATAAAATGTCAAAATTAGTAGATTAAGTGTGGTTTGTGATGCCCAACCCATAGGTCCTTATTGCATGCTTTCATGACCCTTATAAACACCTTGTTTATTATTCTCAATCATTTGTGTACTTCTAAAACTTGAATCTATCTTATTTAGGCTTAATTTTCCATTTTGATTCCATCCCCCCAAGTCCCACACCTATAGGACAATAGCACCCAACTTGGACCATAGCACCAAACCCTAGGGTGTCTAATTTCAGTGCTCCTACCCAATTACATTTTCTTTTCCAATGATCATTTCCTTTTGGTTCCTATCCTTCATCTTGTTATCCTAGCACAAATACATTCAACCCATGACTAATAGATATCTATAAAATCCCATTCAAAGTTCATTTAGAAGTGGTTGGAAAATATTACAAAAGAAAGAAAGAATAAAAGCAATACCACAAAGACACAATTCCTTATTCTCTACATAAAACCATCTAATACAACTACAAACATATCCAAATCCTCACACCAATCCCTAACCACCTCAAGCACATCTAATTTAGCATTTTTTTCATCCTCATAACACTATTACACAAATCAAATCAAGTGGGAGAACTACGTATAGATTGATCTCTCTTTGGAGTGTTGGTAGGTAGTCAACAATGAAGTATAGGGTTTTAAGACTGAATAAGCTCTAAAAGGAGTTCTATAGACCTTTAACAATCAATATTTCACATGTAAGCTCACATAGAGACATCAAACCAAACCCAAAAAACTCAGGTATTTACAAGTAGTTTGCATAATAACATTAGAAAAGGACTATAGTATCAAACCCAAGGGTGTCCTATTTCGATGTTCTTGTATTTTCATAAAATGAAATATAGATCCTAATTTGTGACACTATCCCAATCTTACACAATAAATTCTAGATCCTATCTCAGTGATTTCATCCTATGTTTAGCTAAGTCTAATTTTCTCTATATGTATTGTTATTTACAAAAAGGTTAAAAATACAAATAAATTATACAAATCAATAGTTAAATCATTTTAGTATTATTTACTGATTTAGTTAACTTAGACCTTTAATTAAATTAGGAATAAGACTACAATATTTCCAAAATAGTTAAATCATTTGGTAAACCCAACTTACTTATTTTGTGCATAAAACCCATAAAAACCCTAGGGAAAATTACTTCCTAATTTTTATAATATTTTTCTAATTTTAACCTACATATTTAAATAAAAAATTCATTTTTTATTCCAAACCCTAGTTGCATATAATAGATCCCATTGCTTTTGAGGTATCACTTAACATGTTTGTGAGCTTCGTATCCTTTTTATGCATTTTCTAGTTTTCTATTTTTAGGACTTTACACTTCATATATTTAGTACTTTAATTCTATATCACTTTTCTTATTACAAAAAAATCAATCAATTTTTAATTTGTTTTCCTACTTTAACAATGGCCTAATACATCATTTTTGATAAAACTAATAAAGGATAACTTCAAGAACTCTTAACTAAACACCCTGATAGGCAAGATGATATGCTTAAAATACTACAAAAGGAGAAAAAAAAGAAAATAATGGTTAATCCTCTCAAACCATAGAGAAACTAGTTGCAAATGACACTATAGGGGTAACTATGTATGAACAACCCCCTATAGCATCCCAACCTTCCTATGAGGCACCCCTAGCTACAAATAATACATTTTTGTCTCCTGACATGATATCCCTTATGCAAGAGATAAAATATCTTCAATACAAGGTGCTACAGCTTGATCAAGGTGCCTCTAGACCTACACAGAACTTGGATTCTTTTGCTCTACTTCATACACCCTTAGCATGTCATATCGATTCAACACCCTTGCCAAAAGGTTTTGTTCAATCAAAGTTCACTCTATATGATGGAAAGAGAGATCTAAAGACACACTTGAGAGATTTTCACACAACATGCTTGGACTATATGCCAAATGACTAGCTACTAACCAATCTATTTCTATAGAGATTAAAGGATTATGCTTTAAAATAGTTCTATAGTCTATTGAATTAGTCGATCAACACATTGAATCCTTTATCCAACATGTTCCTAACTTATTTCAATATTAACATTGGTGATAAGGTTTCCTATGACCAAATTGCATAATAGAAACACAGATCAAATGAGCATCTCATAGATTATGTTCTTCGATATAAGACTATCTTGGCTAAGATAAATATCTCCATGGCCGATCAAGAGTTACAATATCTCTTCAAATAGATTCTTCTACTAGATTTTCATGAATCAATAATGTTTAAAAGTTTATCTTCCTACATCCAGTTATGTCATACACTAAAAGAAAGGGAAGTCAAATTAATTTCAATGGGCAAACTCAGGTACACAAGTATATCAAAAACAACAAACAAGAGTAAAAAAAAGTCCCATACAAAGTCAAGGTCAATGATAAAAAAATTAGGAGTCAACCTATAGTCAATGTGGCTTCATATCCCCCTCATTGAGTGGTTTTATTAGCACCTCCTCAATGAACCTTTACCAATTTACTAGTTTCTCTAGCTAGAATTTTATAACAGCTTTTTGAATATAATATCATATCTCTCCCTCCTATTTTAGAAGTTGATCCAATAAATTCCATAGGGATATGATAAAAATTAATTTTTTAACTTTCATAAGGCACTAGGACACAAAAAATAGATGCATCAATTTGAAACATAAGATCTAGGACTTGATAGATGATAATCTTATTGATCTTGGCACTCTAGTTGAGCCTCCACAGACAAAGAAAACACAAGACAAGGCACTAAAATTTTTCTATGATCCTTTTACACAAAATTTTAAAAAAGAGATAGGGGACACATTAGGTGGTCACCATGAATATCATGCACATATACCACTAGCTACATATAGGTCACCTTTAGTTGAGTCACATCCTTTGATTAATATGATTGGTGTGTACAATTCTAGAGTTCTAGCTAGACCTTCAATTTTCTTCTCAGAGTAGGAGATAGTTGCAAATTATTTATATTATCATGCATAATTTATCAAATATTACATGTTAGGACTTGTTCCAAAGTCTTAACATTAGGTTAGTTTTTTGGTAGAAAATAATTACTATTGTAAATGGGGCATGCATCTTTTATAAAGACAGCCCCATAAAATAAATAATCTTAGTTTAATTATTAGGTAGTTTTTATGTTTTATGTTTATTAATTAGATTTGCTTTACGGGTTGTTTTCCCGTATTTAGTTGGTTATTGGATTAGTTGTTTTTACCGGTCATTGGTAAAAACTATATAAATCCATTTTTGCTTTGTGAAAGGGTTAACGGAGTAAAGGCACCCTTATGTAATTGTTATTTTGAAATTAATAAAATACTTGTGCACTCGCACTAAGCGGGGACAAGGTTCAATCTATTTTGATCCTGGAGTTATCAGTGGTATCAGAGCATGGTTGGGAGCACGGTGAATTCGAAGGAGGGTGTGATTTATTTTGGCATGAAAATAAGGTATGCCATATAGTTTGGTTTAAATATTTTGAAAAATTATTAAATTATTTTAATTTTTCAAAAATTATTTATATTTAAACCTGTATTCTTCATATACCTCTGTATGGTCTTTTTGATCATTTGATACTCCATTCATACTCCATTTTTTCTCTGTTAAGCCTCCTTATTTGGCATAAAAATGAATTTTTAATATTTAATGTTATAAAATTCATTGTTTTTTTGGCCAAAACCAGATTTGTACGGCCTTTTATCTGAGAAACATACTTGTGTAATGTTTATTCATGGCTGCCTTTGGTATTTTCATCCATTCTCAGGCTTCTTATTGTCTAAATCCTCTCCAAATAGCATTTAAAACCTTGTGTTTGCATTCATACTAAAAATATGGAATTTTTTTACATTTGTATAGCCTGTTGTATGGCCTTCCAAAGTCCAAGTTTATTTGGAATTCATTTCCCTGCATTAAACACCAAAAAAATTTGCAAAAACACAGTGAAAAATCAATTTTTAGCAGCCTATATGGATTTGTACGGCCTAAGTGAGAGAAAGCAGGTGAAGAAAATGTTTCCAGCAGTAGCCATGGTGTCCCAGGCAAACATGGCACTAGAATAAAAATTAGAAATTTATTTTGAAGTTTTCTAAAGTTTTATTTTCATAATATTTGCTGCTGGGTCCCACGGGAGGAAGATTGAAGGAAAGGCTGAAAAGAAAGGGAAAAATTTATTTATTTACTCTCATGTAATTTTTTTTTTTCCCTCATACATAGAAATCTGGTACAAATATAAATTTCTGAGTATAACATTCTGTAAATGCTCTTAGAGCAATTGGTTAAGTTTGTTTTGGTAAAAGCTTGCAAGGGAGGAGGTCAAGGGTTCAAATCCCTTTTTGGAGAAAGTCTTTTTTGATTTGGAATATACTTTTTTGAAAAAGGAATATTCCCTTTTAATTCAGAACATTGTAAAACACATACTTATTGTATTGTGTTATTTATTTTTTGAAAAAGGGGCGAAATTCAATCTTTTTCTTTCGCATTATTGTGGTGAGATAAGGGTGTAATTGGTGAAATAAGGTTGTAATTTGGCAAAATAAGGGTGTAATCATTGATTTTTGGTGTGGTTAAGTGCAAAACCCATCAAAAATACTTATTTTCTATTTTACGCTCTATGCGGAGGTTAAGTGCAAAACCTCATAGAAGCAGTGTCTTGTGCAGTGAGTGTGATATTTGTTTCGTTTCTTTCACATTTTGTCGCACATTTTTATAATGCACTTTCTTTCATTTCAAAATGCCAAAAATTCAAAATTTGCTTTCAGATGGTGATAGATTAACAATTTCCAATTATTCAGATTGGAAACGATTGATAGAGGCTTCACTAGTGTTTAATGAGTTATGGGATATTGTTAAGAATGAAAATCCCACATTGCCAACAGAGCAGGCTAAGTTAGATATTTTCAATTTGCATGATTCTAAGGCCTTAGCTCTTATTAAATGTTGTTGTACTTGTGATACGTATGTTCATATTGAAAATTCTCCTCATAGTTACACTGCATGGAAAACATTGTCAGATTTGTATGATAAGAAACCTAAGCATAAGAAGATAGATATTCATATGCAGTTGTTTACTTTGTCATTAGATGAGGATGGGGATATGGGAGAATATATGTCTAAGTTGAAAAATATCACTACTGAGTACACTAAGGCTGGTTTTGGAAAACTAGATGATGACCTCATAGTTACTGCTGCTTTGAAAGGACTACCAGGGTCCTATAGGAATTTTGTTGAAATGTTGCATGTCTCTGACAAGATCATAGGCATCATCTTTGATAATTTGGTTGAGTTTCTCATCCAACATGACCTCTCTCTACCCAAGAAATCCAAGAAAACTGAAGAATCCCATTTTTTAGAGTCAAAGCCTAGTTCATCTTCATCTGGGCATCAAAACAATAGAGGAAACAATTATAGAGGGGGTTGAGGTTACAGAGGAGGCAGATATCAAAATAGAGGTAGGGGTCATTCACATAATCAATAATCTAATCAATCACATTCACATGAAACAAGTGATCGAGGACATGGTCACAATTCATATAGGGGCAGAGGTCGAGGTAGATCTGACATTCAGTGTCATAGATGTGGAAAATTTGGTCACATTGCCTCACAATGTAGAGTTCCTTTTGATAAAATTCAGAGGCCACAAAAAGTGACTAAGACTAACTCTACTCAATATGTCGATCATGACTATGATGAATCTAGTAATGTTGCCCATGAATTTGCATTTACTTCTTTGGGGCACATTGATTATGTTGAATATGAGGCTAGAGATGAGCTCATAGATGTATGGGTTTTAGACACAGGAGCAACCAAACACATGACATTTAGGAGAGATTTCTTTTGGTCTTATAAGGAAGCTTCTCTCTCTCCAGTTGCCTTAGCAGATAAGTCTATGCATACACCACTAGGACTTGGTACTATTCGAATTCTTCTTCCTAATGGGTCTATAAAATACTTGGAGGATGTTTGGTATGTTCCCACATTAAAGAAACACTTACTTTCTTTGGTAACTATTCGAAAGAAAGGTTATCAAATTGTGCTTGAAAATGGGCTCATTTACATCAATTCAGTGAAGGATAATTATAAAACCATGTATACATGATATGAAGATGGAAACTTGGTTAGATTGCATTGTAAGGTGCTTCCTCCAAATATAGAACTTGCAGTAGTTTTTGATACAAGTACAGGTACTATGTCTACACAATGGTTATGGCATCTCCGCTATGGACATTTGAATATCCACTCTTTAGTGGATTTGCAGAGATATGGTATGGTGAATGGGTTGCCCACTTTTCGCAAAGATAGTATTCTTTGTGAGTCAAGTGTTTTGGGCAAACAAAGTCGAGAAAAATTTCCTAAACAGTCATCTTGGAGAGCTAACAGATGTTTACAGTTAGTTCATAGTGATGTATGTGACATGAAAAAGTCATCCATTGGTGGGTGTAGATACTTTTTCTTGTTTATTGATGACTTTTCTAGGATGACTTGGGTATTCTTTATGAAAAACAAATCTAAAGTTTTTGCTAAGTTTGTTGATTGGTTACACTTAGTCAAAAAAGAAATAGGTTCACATTTGGCCACTCTTCATTTAGATAATGGAGGTGAGTATACCTCTAATGAATTTTTAGACGATTGTCGAGAACATGGAATTCATCGACAATATAGTAATGCTTATACTCCACAACAAAATGGAGTATCTAAACGAATGAATATAACTTTAGAGGGCACAACACATGCCATGTTACACTATAAATAGCTTGATGATAAATTTTGGGCCGAAGCCGTTGGTACTGCAGTGTATTTGAGAAATAGGTCCCCCACAGTTGCACTTTTGGGACAAACTCCATATGAGGCATGGTATGGGTTTAAACCCAAAGTTAAACACTTGAAAGTGTTTGGATGTCTTTGTTTTACTTTGGTTCCTCCTAAACATAGAACTAAGTTGGAACCACGAAGTCAAAAATGCATCTTTCTTGGTTATTCTAAAGATAAAAGGGGTTTCATTTGCTTGCACAGGATTCAGGCAAATTCATAGTGAGTCAAGATGTAATATTTGATGAATTTGGGACTATGAACACTGCAGAGATTGATTCTCAACTTGATAGATTAGAGAGGAAAAATGCAAAAAGAGATAAGGGTTTGAATAATGGGGATAACTCTTCGAAGTTATGGTATGAGACTCAAATTCCTTCACTTTCCTCTCTTTCATCTACAAGTTCACAGGTTGATGACTTAGAAATTGTTGAAAATTCTCTAAGTCCCCCATCGAATAATGCACCTAATAAGAATTTTGGAGTTCTTGATTTGAATAATTTGTCTAAGTATCCAAAATGGGCTCAAAGTACTTTTTCTGACTTGACAGTAGATGAAGTTGGTTTAACAGGGCCCAGGAATTCTCGAAAATAGGTGAACTATGCTATGGTTATTACTACTTCTTCCACTGAGCCATCCACTTTTGAGGAGGCATCTACTGAACATGTTTGGCAACAGGCAATGAAATGTGAGTATGATTCCATACTCAACAATAATACATGGGTTTTAGTTGATCCTCCTCCACATGTTAAACCCATCAGATGTAAATGGGTTTATAGGACTAAGTATAAATCAGATGGCTCATTGATAAACATAAGGCATGACATGTTGCCAAAGGATATGCGCAACAAGAAGGTATTGATTATGAGGAAACATTTGCACCAACTGCCAAATGGCACACTATTCATATGGTACTTGCCTTAGCAGCACAAAATGGTTGGAAAGTACATCAGTTGGATGTTAAAAGTGCTTTTTTGAATGGTGATTTATAGGAAGAAGTCTATATGAAACAACCTCAGGGTTTTGAACAGGTGGGTGTTGAACACAAAGTGTGTAAATTGACAAAAGCTTTGTATGGGCTCAAATAGGCATCCAGGGCTTGGTATGAGAAAATGGATTCATACTTGAAATCCATTGGTTTTCATCGTAGTGAATCAGATGATACTCTCTATTTTTGAGTGCAGGGTAAGAAAATGGTGATATTAGTTCTCTATGTTGATGACTTGTTTATTGCAGGTAATGATGAAAATCATAATAAGTCTATGAAGAAGGAATTAGAAGATGGGTTTGAGATGATAGATCTTGGACTTCTTCACTACTATCTAGGCATAGAGGTAACTCAAAAAGAGCACAGTATTTTCATTTCACAAACTAAGTATATTTCTAAGTTATTAGAGAGGTTTGGCATGAGTGATTGCAAACCTGCCCTCACTCCCATGGAAAGTAACTTGAAATTGTCTAAGGATGATAGCAGTTCCCTTTTTGATGGCACCACATATAGACAATTGGTGGGAGGTTTGATATATTTGATGACTACCAGGCCCGATATTTCATTTTCAGTTGGAATTTTATCTAGGTTTATGCATGAGCCTAGAGAAATTCATTGGCATGCAGCAAAACGAGTACTTCGTTACCTTCAGGGAACAAAAACATATGGCCTTGAATACCGCCACAACAAGAACTTCAAACTTGTTGGATATTGTGATGCAGATTTTGGCAGATGTGTGGATGACAGAGTGTCAACCACAGGATACACTATGCATATGGGTTCAACTGCCATTGCTTGGTGTTGTAAGAAGTAGGATACAGTGGCAAATTCATTAGCAGAATTAGAGTATATTGCAGCATGGGATGCTTCTAGAGAAATTGTTTACCTTCGTCATATTCTTGAAGATCTTCAGGTTTCTCAGTTTGCTCCTACACAGTTATACATTGATAACCAGAGTGCAATCAAGATGTCCAAGAATCCAGTGTTTCATGCCAAAACAAAACATATGGATGTCAAATATCATTATCTACAAATGCTAGTGGCAAAGAAAACTCTTGATCCAATATATTGCCCAACTGCCGATCAGACAGCTGATATCTTCACAAAACCCCTTGACAGAATCAAATTTGAAAAATTCAGAAAAATGCTTGGTATGTGTCCAAAGACCTGACTTTGGATCATAGGGGGGTTTGTTAGGACTTGTTCCAAAGTCTTAACGTTAGGTTAGTTTTTTGGTAGAAAATAATTACTATTGTAAATGGGGCATGCATCTTTTATAAAGACACCCCCATAAAATAAATAAACTTAGTTTAATTATTAGGTAGTTTTTATGTTTTATGTTTATTAATTAGATTTGCTTTACGGGTTGTTTTCCCGTATTTATTTGGTTATTGGATTATTTGTTTTTACCGGTCATTGGTAAAAACTATATAAATCCATTTTTGCTTTGTGAAAGGGTTAACGGAGTAAAGGCACCCTTATGTAATTGTTATTTTGAAATTAATAAAATACTTGTGCACTCGCACTAAGCGGGGACAAGGTTCAATCGATTTTGATCCTGGAGTTATCATTACATGCATAATCATCTTATTCATAGTGTTCTCATATACAATGGATCTTATGTGCAAATGTGCACTATGACATTATTGCAACATTTGGGATATTCAAATCAGGCTATTACCTCGATGAGCATAGTTATTAGTGGATTAAGTGGGCACATAAAAAGTTCATTGGGTGAGATTTTACTTCCTCTATATGTTAGTCCAACACATGTGGACCCACAATTTATTATTATTCCCAATGCAGGAGTTTTTGATATGTTACTTGATAGACCATGATATAGAAACTTAGAGAAGTACCTTTTATAGTTCATAGATGCATAAAATTCATTCATGTTAATCAAGTTGTTACATTTGGTGGAGTTATATATGAGTTACCACTCCCCACTTCAAATCCATCTACTACTTTATAGTCACCAAATTTAGTTCTACCACTAGCTTCAATTTCTCCACTAGTTTTAGTTCTTCCTCCAATGTAGATTCAAACATAGTCAAGGCCTCCATCACCAACACAGAGAGTTCATACACTTCCATAGAGGCATCTTTTAGAGAAACCACAATTTAAAGATTTTAGACATCTTCTAGCCATTATTTTCACACCAAAGGCAATATCATTGAGGTTTCATACCTCTACACATAGAGTACATGTTTAAATAACTTTTCCTATCACTAGATGGATCCTTAAGAGCCCTATAATTACATCCACTTCTCAGAGTTATATGGGGACCCCATAGTTATTTTCCACTATAGATATTTTAGTTTATTTATAGCATATATAACTTTTAGAGCCATAGTCTCAGCCCTTCCATCATGCTTCATGATCATGCATGATCCTTTTCCATGATACAGGGCACCATGATAGGGAGTCTCTCATGAGACTCATTAGTCAGTATCACTCAGTCTTTCTTATAAATAGTTAATTTTTAGTTTATTGTAAATAGTATCCTTATGATTGATTATACATATCTTATTTCAAAAATCTAAAAACAATACAAAATTTCAAAGTCTAAAAATAATAAAAAGTTCCAAAACATTCAAATAAATAAAAAACACAAAAATATTTAAATTATATATATCATCCATGATTTACATTTATATTACCATACTAGACTTAAATTTTCTATTATATATATATATATATATATATATATATATATATATATATATATATATATTATTTATCTACATTACCATGCTTCACTTGATCTTCTTTGAGTGTGTTTAGTGACTTCTAGATCTTTGATTGCTTCACTCTACCCATTGAGGGGGCATACTACTTCTAGATTCAAGACACACATTGATATATATACCCAATGGGGGCATCCTCTACATGTCTACACCCTCCAAGTTATGTCATTCATACACCACACACTCTAGTTATCATGTTGATATACATTACTTAATAGCTTACATAGATTACTTTATCGACATCACTAGTATATAACACTTGTGTATTTCTTAGCATATACCTAGTCTTATGCTACATGTCTTGCATACTTTCACTTCTTTCTTTGATTAGATAGAAGTGATTGTATTTATAGTATTTACATGCTTTCCTTTCTTGCTTTATATAGCTAGATGTGATTGCATTTCTCAGTTCTAATTATCTCTTGTATGTGCCTTAGGACATTTTCCAATGTCTTTTGCTTGTACTCTTTTATTTGCATGTGGACCTTGTGCCAACCTTACTTTTTTCATTTATATGTGTATGTGGTATTTTAAAATGATTTATATTTTGAATGACATGTGCCCATGTCCCTTATTTGCTTGGCCCTTTGGCCACTCTTGTATGCTTCTTGATTCTTGCCTTGTGTGATTATTGCTTGATTGCTTTTCAATTGTTTGTAATGCCTTGATCCACATCATGCATTATATTTATTTCTTGGATGTCATGACAGACATCATGATCCATCCCTCCTTAAAAAATAACAACCAAAAACTAACCAGTCTTCCATTTCTAGTTCATTATATTACACATGTTATTACATTGTTATATCTATCTAGGCATACCCCTATTGATCTAATAATCTATTATACAAACTATGTTATTTCTTGAGATATCTTGTTGATTATCATTACTATATCATGTATTCTCATAACATAACACACTTTTAGGGCTCTTTCTTCTGAGGATAGCTATTTTAGGGTCTTCATTCCTACCCTCATAAGAGGGGGAAATAAATAGGGGTTTTGTCACAAAGATCAAAGCTCGTACTGATCAAAAAATTAGATTTTAGAACTCTTAAAACAATATTCAAACTTCAAAATAGGTAGAATATATTAGATTGATAGTGATAATTATAAAACAATAATCAAAATAAACATAGGACAAGAGAACCAAGATTGACTATAACACCAGACAATAGGGTATCTAATTTTGACACTCTTATCCAAACAATAAAAAAACTAGATTTTCTAGAAGTAGATAGAAAGGTAAGATAGAATACAATTTTATCAATAATAGTTAAACTTAGAACTAGTAGCTTCATTATAGTTTTTCTCAAAGAATATAGATATAGGGGTCATCATGCATGACATGATAGATCTCACTTCTATTTTTAGATTAGGTAGTTGGTAGAACTTATAAATTAGAATCCATGTTATAGACACTAGTGATTGGGGGCAAAGTGTGTGGCATATTTACTTTCTATTTTTTATAGTTTATAGCACTACCTAGACATTCTTAGAAGTTACATGCCTTATTCCATCTATAGGTAGTTGGCATCATTCTTGAGTGGCTTCAACATAAGCCTATTGCCTTGTTTTAGAGTGGCTTTCATACAATCCTAATGTCTACCTTTTTTTGAGTGGCCAAGAGTGGCATAGTTTCTAGCTCATATTTGACTATCCAAACCACACTGTTAGATTATAGAACATTCATGAGCTTATGGAGCCATCTCATATGACACACATTCATATTAATATCAGTTCATAGCTTCACTTCATTAGGAAATGATGGATCCAAAGGAATAGCTAGCCTTTTTATTCTTGGGCCACCTACTCAAATAGATTGGACATATAGTACAAACATTGATTAACACATGCATGATCACATAGCTTCACTTAGTGGGTGATGATGAAGTGAAAGGGACAACCTTTGCATTCTTGAGCCACTCTCAAGGAATTGATCACTCATCTCTTTTCATGATATTAATATTGGTATAGAACCATTTAACACATACCCAACATCATATAGTATCACTCAACATCATTTAATATCATAATAGGTTTTGTATTGGTCCACATACTCGATGAGGTGTATTCGTTCCTTTATTTTCCTCTCTCTCTTACTCAAATTTATACATTCTTATTTTAGATCTAGTATATTTATTAAGAATTGATCTAATCTTTGTTTTTTTTACATGTTTACACTTTAAAACATGCTTTCTATATGCACACCCAACATTACACAGCTTCATGAGCTTCACCCATGCAAGTAAGTTTAGGTACTTTTTCTACTGTTCCTTTATCCTAGTATTTTTCTTTGTTTCATCACTCAAATAAAGGAGGGGGGGAACATATAAAATGTCAAAATTGGTATCTTGTGTGTGAATTATGAAAACCAACCCATAGGCCTTGCTTTGATCTGGGCAATAATTTAGGCGACAATTTGGGTGACAGTTCCACCTCAATTGATGATGAAACTTCTCAGAGCCATAACTTTTGCACCGTAGCTCCAATTGACTCACCATTTGAACCATTGGAAAGATAATAATGAGGATAATTTAATGATATGGGATTTATCTCTGATAAATTAATTTTGACCCACTAAAAACCAAATGAAAGTTCCCCAACTTTTAATTTTAGTAGTGTAGTCTAAAAATAGTAAGTTTCTAAAAATAGTAATTCCTCAAATTTTGTATTGTTTTAAATCTTAGAAGTAAAAAAACTTAATATATCTTGAGATTGGTGACCTTACACATACTCCCCATTCTTTAAAAATGTGTATAAATGAAGAGGTAACCTAAAATGTGAAGACATACATCTCTTCCCAGAGATAATCATATAATTGTATTACGGTCTTGAGTAATACTACATCTCTTCTTAGAGAATTCATTATTACTATGTTATTTAAATATTTATCAACCAAAAATTTTGAGTTTTGGATCACTCTTTCATGCTCTCCTAACCCTTCTAGACACCTTTTTGCTTATTCCAGTCATCTATGGACTTATAAAATCTAATTCTAGCTCAACTAGGCTACATTTCGCATGATAATTCCATCATCTTAAGTCCACCTATAGGATAATATCACCTAACTTGGATTATAGCATCAAAACCTAAAGTGTCTAATTTTAGTGCTCTTGTCTAATTACATTTTTAGCTCCAATTATTATTTCCTTATGGTTCATATCCTTCATCTTTTTAGCCTAGCATGAACACATTCAACCCATGACCAATATATCTCTATAAAATCCCATTAAAAGTTAATTTATAAGAGGTTAAAAAATATTACAAAAGTAATCAAGAATACAAGTAAGACCACTAAGGAAAATTTCCCTATTCTTTGCATACATCCATCTAATATAGATACAAGCATATCCAAATCCTCACACTAGTCCCTAGCCACCTCAAGCATACCCAATTTAGAATTTTTGCATCCTTATAACATTATTTCATAAAGGACATCAAGTGAGATAATTACATATGGCTTGATCCCTCTTTAGAGTATTTGTATGTAGGTAGCGTGCCCACACAAGGGGTGTGGATACACATTCAATGCATAGTACACACACTAACCCTGCTTCTTTCTCAAGATTTATCAAATCACAATGAAGTCTAGGGTTTTAAGACTAAATTTTCTCTACAATAATTTCCATAGACCTTCAACAATCAAGATTTCATAAGTAAGCTCACATAGGGACAAAAAAATAAACCTAGAAAACTTAGGTCTCGATGAGCAGTTTGGACAATAGTGGCAAAAAAGGACTATAGAATTAGACCTTATGGTGTCATTTTTTGGAACTAATATCCTTTCACAAAATGAAATATAGATATTTATTTGTGATACTATCCCAGTTATACACAACAAATTCTAGACCTTATCTCAGTTGATTCATCTTATTTTCAACTAAGTCTAATTTTCTCCATATTTATTGCTATTTATAGAAAGGTTAAAAATAAAAATAAATTATAAAAATTATTAGTTAAGTCATTTCAATATTATTTATTTATTTAGTCAACTTAGACTATTTCACTCAAATTTTAATATTATTTAGAAAAAGGTAGTAAAACTAGAAATACAAGTTATGGTAGAAATACCTAATAAAAGGTGTGCACATTGAATTAGAAGATTGTAAAGAACTCCTCTTTGGGTAGGGAGGAAAACCTATAGATAATATAACACTAAAGCTAATTTTTTCATTAGACAAGTAGTTAAGTTCATTACCTAGTGCTGGTTAGATCTTGCAAGTGTGGGATTCCTTAGAGGCTACCAATCCATCATTTTTAAAATAATTAAGCATATACAAATGAATGAAATGTACTTGCATCAATAATCAAAATATATTTGAAACTGAATAACAAAGATATGTTTTATAAATTAGATATACTATAAATGATCTAATTAGTGAGAAACTGATTAGTACTAGCTGGTGGAGGTGTGATTCAGGGAATTTGGTAGAGTGTAGAGAATAGGTAGGAACTCAAGAAAAAGGAACTGATTGAAAAAGAAAGGGAATTTTAGCCTAATGGTTTTTAAACTACCATAGGTGACCTTTAATGGTTAGGGTGACCATCAGTGGTTAGGCCTGACCATTGATGGTTGACTATCCAATTTTAGACTTATCAACAGCTAGTGATGGAATTAAAGAAATGAATCTCAAGAGTTTGGTGTAGGGTTTGTTAATTGTGAAAAGGTATAAAAAAGATAAATGGTATTAATCAAGTATTTGACTTACCAAAAATGGATTGGTTGATTGGTATATGTTGTTGATTCATAGGTGTAATCTAGTTTGGTTCTGGTAGAATGATGATGATTAGAAACTTGATTTGAGAGGCAATGGGAGATTAGATCTCTCAAATAGGTGGCTAATAATGCTTGATAACTATGGATGAATTGCAATATGAAAACTATGAGTACCTAAGCTATTGATAATAGTTTCAAATGCATATATCTCTTGTTTCTCTCATCTTCTTATAGGGAAGGGCCAAAGGTTGAATTGGAAGTTTAAGAGGTTCTTCTAATTATAAATTTCTCATGTAAGGTCTTGATAGAGGATTTGCAAAACTTATATTTAAAAAATCTAAGTGGTTGTTTTTTGGTGTTTGCATGTTTGTTTGTATGGAAAAGTCTAGGTAGTGGGGCTTAACCGTCAATGGTTAGGATGACCATTGATGGTTAGCTTGACCATCAACAATTGATGCTAAAAGCTAAAAGTAGCCAAAAAGGGTAATTTTAAGTTTGATTAGTTATTTAGTTAAAAAATGGGTTTTGATTCATTTAAAGGGTCCAATGAATTATTTAAGGGTTTGACTGTTAGAATCCAATGTACAAGATTTTGGTGTCTACATTTTCCCCTTTTTATTATGTGGCCTGAATTGACAAGCTATCAAATAAAATTAAAAGCTAGGTGAGGTTAGGGATACCTTGAGTTTAGGAGGGGGTGTTCCCCCTCAAACCAGGAGGTGATGTGGTAAAATGAAATCAAGTTAGGGTTTGATAAATGGGTAGGTGATGATATAAGGTTGGGAATTTATAACATGAAGTAAGAATACAAAATGTGATGAAGTATGAGAGTCAAAATCATACAAAGATTAAAGTTACCAATGTTTGGTAAAAGTAAAGGTTATTACAAGAAGATGAGTGACCAATGTAATGTGTGACTACCATAGGCATGGTAGTGGAATACATCTGTTAGTTTCCAAAGTAGGTCTAGTGTGTCCATAGGTATCCAAGGTAGGAAGTGGTCCCATAGAAATCACTAATAGGCTAAGTATCTCAGGTATTTGAGGTAGGAAGTGTTCTTAAGAAATAAAATTTTAAGTTTATGCATGAGGTGGTAAAAAATGTGTATAGGTAACATGCTAAAGTTGTCTGGTGTGGTCAAAATAAGCAAGCATGGGTAGTACAAATTGTGTGAAAAAACTAAGGAAAAAATGATCAATGTCGAGGTGGACATTCGAAAATGGGTGGTTATGAGTAGGGATGGCTGAGTTGTCTTTATATGCACTAGGTAAGTAGATTCTAGCTACATAAGTGAGGAGATGTAAGACCCTACCTCATCTTTAGGCCAAATGTAGTTTTGGTAAGGAAAGGTAGGTTGCTTATTAAGAAAATGGGTTATATAGGTGTTGAAAATAGGTAGGTGAATGAATGGGATGTCCAAGAATGTGTTATGCTAAGGTTTGATAAAGGTAAGATGGGTAGCTAAAAGGGTAAGGTAGGGTAAGGTGTAGTTAAATCACTATAAGAGGGATGTTGTAAACTAGTGACCTGACCATTGATAATTAGGGTTTACTATCGATGGTTAGGGTTGACCATCGATGGTCACCCTAACCATTGATGGTCACCCTGATCATTGATGGTTAGGGTAAAACCCTAAAAACCAAAATATAAAAAGTGAAAGTGAAAAGTCATTTTTACCTTTTGACATTTTACCCCTAAGATATATGCTTAAATTATTCTCTACTATTGCATTTTGTATCAAGGGTTGATGGAGTTGATTTTGAGGTGGGGAGATATGATTGGTTGAGCTAGTGCTTGAGGAGATTTAATTTTTGTTTATTGAGATGGATGGTGGATGAGGGTACGATCGATTAGACAGATGTGGGCTCCATCTATGGCACAGGTCTCAAAATGAGGTAGGCGTGTTTTAAGTTTGTTATTATTGGTAAAAAAGTGATTGAGTATATGTGAAAATGAATTTAGTAAATGATATAGGTAAAATTAGAGGCTCAAGGTTAGGGTGTTTACATAAGAATGCCCTAGATTTGAATTTAGGTTAAAATTGGTAAAATTAGAGAATTGGGGTGGATGAAAAATATAGGTAGAGTATGGGAATGTAGTGTAGAGTCATGTTTGCTATAAAATTTTAACTATAGGTGTGGATTTGGGGATGATTAGGGCATGGAGGGTCATGGATTGAAGACATGTAGTGACCAATGATGGTCACCCTAATCATTGATGATTAAAGGTTCAAGTCAAAAAATACTTAGGGGACCATCAATGGTTGGGAGAACCATCAATGATTATCCCTTAGTGCTAAATAAGAGCCTAAGTATGAAATAGGGGGTGAATATAAGATTTAAGAGGAAACATAGGGTGTTTGTGCCTTGAATATGCTTAGAATTGTAAAGATAGGATATGGTAGAATGTAAAATAAGATTATATCTCAGGTGAGTTCTTGATGATAAGAGAATTTGTAAATATAATTCTATTTGTAGTAATGCTAAGATGATAGAATTAATAGATAGTATTTTTAGGAATATGTGTTTAACATGTTAAATGGAATGCAGGTGTAAGAGTAGATGCACCTGAGGGATCATGTTCCCATAATTTTTAAGTAGTATGAGATACGATGAATGATGAGGAATGGAGACACATGGAGGTCATAAGCTTAGGTTCAGTATGGCATTATCAACACATGGTCTGAGATCCTAGGATGTTGGTGAAACTAATCAAGAGATGGGACCCAATGACTCACATTTTGGTTATTGATAGTGAAGTCATGATACTACTAGAGGATGTTATGAGGATAACTTTGTTACCCATCTATGGGTATTTGAATACCATTAGAGAGTGAGGAGTAAGACTACTATATGGACAAGATTTATAGTGATGATTGGAGATAGGTAGAGTTCCATGTAGGTAGTTTTAGGTATGGTCTTATGTATCAGCTCACTCTTGATGACAGGTGCATGGTTACAATGATGATGGATCTGATGAGCTTCATGCTACCATATTCAGTTGGTGGGTGGTTTCCATATGTGTTTTTCAATGTGCTAGTTGAGATTCTCTTAGGGAGGACTATTTTCAACTAAGCACATGTGTCATTGGTATAGTTATATAGGGATCTATGGCCTTTCAGGGTACATCAGTGCTATGAGATCAATGTCAGCTTAGTGTTACATTGTTGGGCATATGAGAATATTAGGGTATTGAGACCCTTAGGTGTACCTAATGATATTTATATACTGATAGATTATGTGGTTGGTTTTATATGATAGAGGATGTCATCTACCTACATAAGAGTGAGAGACAGGGTGAGGGATATGGATTGGTTCCAAGATGATCTCAAGGGTTTGGTACTAGGGGATGTGATATGATAGTCATATGTTAGATGGCCATAGTGGGTAGGGGAGTAATCATATGATAGGTTTATAGAGATGGCACTATATATACAGTTGGTAGGAGATGGAGATAAAGAAGATCCCTTTTAACTACATACAAAGATAATTTAGGCTTGTATAGGGGTTTTTTGCTGATATGGCACAATACTAGAGGGAGGAGGGAGAGTTCTTACTACCTGAGCCATAGCCTATAGACATAGTGCAAGATTTTTAGAAGTTGTCGGTGAGTTCCCACATCGATGATATAAGGATTGTTGATGGGTATATTTCTTGGTATCAAGGTTGATATGCCATAGCAGATTTTGGTTGGGGAGATAGGGGGTAGTAGTTCATGGATGTGGATCTAGCATAGGCATAGGCATAGGGTGACCCTTAGGTGATGACTATTTTAGTAGTAGCCTAGGCATAGGTTACCTTACTATAGGGATATATTACTACTTTGCAAGGGTAGGTGAGCATTATGACAGGAGAGAGGGATCAAGCACAAGCATATATGACTACTTTATAGGCACATGTAGTGATAGTATAGGGTCAGATTGGTGCTCTCTAAGGGAAGATTGGCATAGGAGGAGTAGGTGTTTCTATAGGAGGGCTGATAGATATAGTACCATGGGCATGGTACTTGGCCATGATCTAGGATTTACACTACCATGAGGCAATGGTACTAGAGTATTTACCCCATGCCATGATATTTTTAGAGTATAGGGCTAGCCTAGGTGGTAGACCAACAACAACTACTCTTGGTCAATGGTCATCCATAGTTGGTCATATAGGGGTCTCAAGGGGGCCACTAGTATGTACAAGTCCTGATGGTGCTAGTGGTAGTGATCTGAGTGCCCTAGGGGCTTGATATTTATGAGATGTGATTTTGATTTTGACCTACATCCTAATGTCATGAGATGTATATATATATATATATATATATATATATATATAATGGGTTTTATTCATATTGTGATGATGTTTATTTGATTGTCACATTTATGGTAGATCGATCTAGCTAAGCATTTGTTGAGATAACATTAGTTTGTTTTAATGATATGTGATGATGATGTGTTGTTATGATGATGGAGAATTAGGAGTAGATATTCATTATTTCATTAATGCATGACTACTTTGATGTTGACATGGTATATGGATGTTTAATTTCATGTGATGTGAATGATATGATTATGATAAGATTGATGGATTTTATGATATTTGCATAGATGTAGATTAGAAAGAATCCTAATGGGTTGTGTTTTTTATTTTATTATATATGGATATGAAAAATGCTTTGTGTTTGATTGGTGTACATTTAGGATGATAACAAACTAGAGAGATGTTTTTTATTTAATGTGATATGATGTTCTCTATTTGTACCTTTTTGATGAAGATAGTTTATATGAATGATCATGGTTTATGCTTAATGTTAATTTTGATTTTTAATCAGAAAAGACTGATATAAAACTCAAAGGTTGGATTAGGCTTAGTAAAAATGAGCTTATAATACATTTCGCATTAGCATGTTTTAGATGTAGAAACTAGGTATCCCGATCGCTATGTATAAAGTGAGCTCATAATCCTATGCATATATGATAGATGAGGGGAAAATAGATGATAATAAAACTCATAAGAAAGAATAGTATGTCTTTCCTATAGATATCACAAGAAGTAGGGTAAATAAGTCTATGCCATAATATATATATATATATATAGATATATATATATATCTATATATCTATATATATATATATATATACATACATACATATATATATATATATACATACATACATATATATATATATATATATATATATATATATATATACATACATATATATATATATATACATACATACATATATATATATATATATATATAATGTAGATTGATCTATGTAGGAAGTCTATGAAGAAGGTCTGATTATGGATTTCCCTATGTGATTTGCTTTTTCATGAGAGCTGATGATGGCTTTTAAAATTTTAGATACCTTTTGATTGAGGGTCTTTTGATATTTTACCTGTGTATTAATGTTTTTCAGGAAGTTGATCGATGTTGGAAGCTCCCAGAAATTGCTAGAACATTGACAAATGTTTTTTTATTTTAGCCATCCTTCAAGGGAATGGTGTAATTTTTACAATTCCAAAATTATTTTTGATAGCTATCCTTTGAGGGAGAAGTCCACCTTACATTTGCAATTTTAAAATTTCCAATAGCTATTCTTCAAGGGAGCAGTTTATGGTTACTATATATTGACCCATGACATAGTGATTTTACTTTTTCTTTTGCTTCTTCTTGATTTTGATTTTTGATAATTTGAATTGATAAATACTTGTTCACATATGGTAAAAGGATTAATTTTATGAATTAAAAACTAGGCTTTCATAAAATTTCATTAGGTAAAAATATTATAGAGACAATAACCATAGGAACTACTCCTCAGAGGAAGAGGAAGTACTATGAGAATCATGCCTTGGGTAGAGCCAGGGTACCCAAAGTTAAAGATTAGGGTATGCTTTTGTGATGGATAATCACATGATTCAATTTTAGTTGGTTTTTCCCTAGAAGAGGGAGATGTATGTGGTATGCAAGGGATGAGCTTAAGTTAGACAAATAGTGATCTAAAGTTCATTCATTCAATAATAAAAAGGACATAGATGTGAAGCATTACAAACTTAGGTTTTGGGTGTCCTTCAAGAGAGGAAAACTGGTAATCTCCTAATCCATACTTATGGGTTATGATGTAGGGTCCAAGCCAATTGAAACCAAAATTGCCTCACTTTCTCTCATATTTGTGACATGTTGATTTTCCTTTGGGACAAGATTACTAATGTTAAATTCTTATGCTTTGAGGTATTTTTTATAGGCATATTTAATATTCCCTTGGTAGACATGAAGATGGGTGAGAGTGGATAAACAATGTTCATCCAATGGTTTAAGTTAAGCTAACCATTCTTGATGATAGTCATCTTCAGAGATGAGGTCTCATAGAGATATGTAGAGAGATGGAATTTAGACTTTGAAAGGGAGTAAAGCCTCTACTCCAAAGACTAGAGAGAAAGTTGTAGCACATGTAGGGGTTTGAATGCTGGTATGATAAGCCCATAAAGTGAAGGTAATATGCAAGTGCCAATCCTATCATGAGGCACTAACCATTTTTGTGAGAATATTGTTAAGGGTTTTATTAGAGGCCTCAACCTATCCATTTGCTTATGGATGATAAGGTGATGATAAACTAAGTTTGATGCCAAAGGAGTCACAAATAGCTTGGAATTTCTTGTTTTTGAAAGATTTATTGTTATCGGTGATAATACTATGTGGAATACCAAAGCAACAAATGATATGGTGATTGATGAAATCAATGATTTTATCATCTTTAGTTGAGATAAGAGGGGATACATATACCAATTTAGTAAAATATTCAGTGGTGGTGATGATGGATTGATGCCATTGTGAATAATGGGGATTAATTTCCCTAATAATGTCTAAGCCCCATTGTGATAAAGGCCAAAAGTCTTTAGATACTTGAAGACTATTGATTGGTGCATGATGAAGGTTAATATGTGGTTGACATTTGACACACCTTTTTACATAATCACAATAGTCTTGGTTGAGGGAAGGCTAATAATATCCAAGGTGAAGGATACACTAATCGATGGTATGACCACTAAAGTGCCCTCCACAAACTCCATCATGTGTTTCTTTGATAGCATGAGAGGCTTCATGACTTTATAGGAAATGAAAGAGAAGGCCATAAAAGACACACTTGTAAAGGATGCCCTTGAGTATGGTGTAATGGGTGGTGCCTTGAATAAATGATCTATGAGCATTTATAGAAAGATTAGGGGGAATGGTGGCACTGTTAAGATAGTCAAAAGTTTGTTGGTACTAATGATTAGCTAGGATATCTATTACGTTAAAGATGGTAGGAGAGTTGGATTTGATGAAGGATGGATCAACAAGGTGGTCGAAAATAATGAATAATTTAGAGTCCAAAGGTGTGGATAGGATCTTTCAAGCTAGGGAAGCCATTATATCGATAAACTTGTTCATAGATTGAGGCATAGTTTGGATCAAGTAGTGTTCAAACGTAATCAGTAATACATTAGCTAGGTGTTTTTATTGATGTAAAACATCATTTTTGCACTAGTATATGCCATTGATTTGGTTAACCACAATTGGGAATCACCAAATATATTGATTGTTTTAACTCCCAAGGCTAAGGTAGTTTAGAGACCTATTACTAGGGATTCATATTTAGCCATGTTATTGGTACATTTGAAGTCAAGCTTAAAAGATAGAGGTAAGGGCTCACTGTCAAAGGGAATTAGGATAATTCCTACCCCTTCACTACATTGGCATTTGGATATGTCAAAGAACATGGTAACTTGGTAGGTAAAATCTACCTGAGAGAGGGTAACAATATTCTCATGAAGGAATTCCAAAGGAGGAGGATGGGTATTTGATAGAGAGGCATTGGCTAGTTGATCGGTTATCACCTATCTCTTTATTGATTTTTATTGAAGAAACTCAAGATCAAATTTAGTCAAAATCATAAGCCACTTAGTTATTCATTGGTTTTGATAAGGCCTAGAGTGCATATACTCAAGTGGATTAGTATTAGTAATGATGAAATTTTTGTGGTTAAGGAGGTAATGATGAATATTGGTAGCCATAAAGACTAGTGCAAGACAAAGTTTCTCGATATGGGTATACTGAGTTTTATAGTCGATAAGTGTTTGACTGATATAATTTATGGCTTGCTCTTTATGTTGGTCATCCTAATGTGCAAGCATTGCTCATAAGGAGTGGTTAGTGGCTAAAATATATAGGTAGAAAGGTTCATCCTCTTTTGGAGGAATAAGAATTGGTGGGGAGAGGAGATAATCTTTAAGTGAATTGAAATCCTTTTGACAATCCTATCCCCACCTAAAAAAGGTGTCCTTAAGAAGGTGATTAAAAGTTTGGAAATGGTTAGATAGTTGAGAAATGAAATGCTAAATGGATTGGAGTTTCCCCTAAATGCTAAAAATTTATTTAAGGTTAATAAGGGGAGGCATTTATAAGATTACTTTTACTTTGTCTAAGTTGACTTCAATTCTATGAAGAGAGATGATAAAACCTAGGAGTTTACCTGATAAGTCCCAAAAGATACAATTCTTAGGGTTTAGACAAACATGGTAGTGGATAAAGTGCTAAAGGATGATTTTAAGAACAACTAGGTGATCCTTTCAAAGATTTTATTTGTCCTAAGGTCATTGACATAGTCTTCCATAATTTTATGGATAAGGTCATGAAAGATGTAGGTCATTACACATTGGTAGGTTGCACTAACGTTCTTTAGGCCAAAAGGCATAACCTTATAGAAACAAGTTCCAAAAGGGGTGATAAAATTTGTTTTGTGATGATCTTTAGGGAAAACATAGATTTGGTTATAGCCCAAATATCCATCCATGAGTGAAAGAATTTTATGATCAGCTATAAGATCAACAAGCTGGTCAATGCTAAGTAGAGGAAAGTCATCCTTTAGGCAAGTGAGGTTTAGATCTTGAAATTCAATGTAAATGTGAAGTCCCATAGTGGCTTTGGTAACTAGGATGATATTGGAAACCCATTGGGGATAATCAATAGGTTAGATAAAATCAACAAAGAGGAGCCATTGGAACTCCTCCTTTACAAGGAGAGATTTATGAGGGTACATTCATCCAAGCTTCTATCAAATGGGATTAACATCATGATAAGTGATAATGTTATGGGTAGTGATGGAAGGGTCAATATTAGGCATGTCAATGTATAACCAAGTAAATACGATGCTTTGGTTGTGAAGAAAGGTAGAAAATTCATGGTTTTTTATAAAAACCAAGGATTGCCTAATTTTGATGATATGTGGGATCTCATTGCTACCCAAATTAATGTCCATTATGGATTTATTTAGCATAGTGTAAGTTTTTAGAGGGAGATATTTATGGATGAAATGATCTTATGCACTTATGTAGGTGAGGATAGAATTATTATCCTGACACTAGATGGTGTGAATGGTAAGGGAGTCCTTTATGATGAGTACAAGATGCACGAGAGAAAGAGTTATGGTAGCCCTAGCATTTTGATAGGTTAGGGGTCCTAGGATAATCATTGATATGAAAAAAATTTAGGTGGGATGATATCATCATCCTCACTTGGAGGTAGAGGTAAACAAGATGGGTAAGAAATTACATCTCCCTCAATGGCAGGGGGAAATTGTGTGGTTTTCTTCTTTGGAAAGATAAAACCAAGCCCATGCTTCTCATGTGGTTTTTAATTTGTAATTGAGGTGATCTCATGGGGGACATGATCATATTTACCTAAACTAAACCCCTTCTAGGCACACCTATGAAAGTATGTCTTGGTAAAGGAGGGATTTCCTAACTAAGAAAAGCCAATGTTATATGGGTGAGGATAGAAGGTGTTGAGGGTGCTTGTTACAAAATTTTCAAATCTCACATAGATAAAATGGGTTTGACATGAGGGAGGTCCAAGAGATGTGATTACTCCTAGGTTGGGATCATACCCTAGTTAGTTAAAAGCTATCCATACTCATGAGGGGTATGGAAAGCATCAAGAGCCAAGAGGTAGTATTCTCCTAAAGAAAGACACTAGAAGGGTGATTCTAAGGAGTTGGTTATTGGTATTTACTCAAAGGATAGAGATGTGATGGTAGATGCTTTGTGAGAAGAGAAATAAATGGTTTATTTAATAAGTGATGGAATCAAATCTAGTTTGGATGAAGATTTAGTAGAGGGTGTAAAAATAATGTCATTAGGATGATACATCATATTACATGATGTAAAAGGGATTGGGTCAGCTTGTATAGTAATCACTTGGCCCTCATGTTTAAATTTAACACAATGATGTAGGGTAGAGGGGACACAAGCCATGGATTAGATCTAAGGTTGTCCAAGTAAGACATTATACTAAAATTCCCCCTTGACCACATAAAAAATTTCAAGGAGCATACATAATCCCAGAAAAATATGGAAGATAATAGTTCATAAAGTAGTGGCCATGGTGTCATTAAAAGACTAAAGTATAATAGAGGTATCATATATGACATTGATAGGTAGCTTGAGTTAGTTATAGGCATGGGATGAGATGATATTGATTTTGGCCTTGACATTGATCATTACCCACTTAATGTAGGCTTGGTCAATGTAGGCGGTGATAAAGAGGGGAGGATTAGGGTCCTTAGGATGGGTAGAAGGTATCTATGAGTCTTTAAAGGTAAAAATATTGGAGATTTATATAGTACCAACAAAGGCCTCAATAGGTTGGGTATCACCAAGGCAAACCTCAATGGCTTCTAAGGCCTCAATCAGTGCTTGGTGATGATGAGTTGAGGTGGAAATTAGTTCATATAAACTCATCTTGGTAGGGGTTTGGTACTGCTAATTAAGGACCACTCACCTAATTAATTTAGAAGGGTTTGATTTAGTGGTACCCAAGATAGTTATTTTAGGTTAGGGTGATGGTAAAAAGGTGTGGGTTTAGTTAGGTTGAGAGGTGGAAGATGGGTATGTCCAGGGAGTTGACATTTTAACTTTATCCCTATCCTTCTATTGTGCTCATGTAATAACATTAATAGTGTGGGAAGGGGGGATGGTAGACGATTGGTTTGGTTTCTCATCACTTGTAGGTGAGAGTGAGGAGGTGGGTGAGATTTGGGTTATGGTTGGTTGTTGAAGTGATAAAAGGGTAACTAGAAGTTCATTTGATAATAGATCATCTTCCTAATAAAGTTGATGAAAAATGCTTTGGAGAGCCTTATAGTCCTCTCTATCATGTGTTAGGGTCTGATGGTAGGATCAGATTCGACTATCATCAAACTAGGTTGGTTTAGGGTGAGAGGGGTTAAAAGGTCTGATATGCGGAAGGCTTAAGGTAGAGTTTTGTAATAACCTATGTAGAATGGTTGAATAGGATTCAATGTAAGGTGATGACATACTTATAAGGGGAGGTTTTGTAAAAATAGGCCTCCTTATGGGGGGAGTAGGTTTTAGGTAAGTTTTCATAGTTGGTCTTAGGTGAGGTTAGTGGGTAGATGCTTAGCTAGAGATAGATGGTCGTGAGGCAGAAGGTATAGAAGACGAAGTTTTGGGCATAGATGAGAGGGTAGAAGCAAATAGGTTATCTAAGAAAGAGGGCTTAGTATAGGTATTTGTGGATGATATTATAGAAAAGGGGGTACATTTTCTAGCTGAAGAATAGGTAACTAGGATGGTGGAGGGATGGGGTCCTAAAATAGAAGGCAATTGGGAAGAGAGTTCTCTAGACTTGGTATGTGGTTTGATCTTGGGTAATTTTGTTCTCATGGATACTTTGTTTGGTAATTTCTTGGTCAAGGTAGATGGATAAAGATCTAGTTTTAAAGGTGGGTGTCCATTACTAGGCATAGGAAGTATTCTTAAGGTCAATGCAGATTTAGTGAGGAGGGCATGGGATGATTTGGATAAAGGTGGGTGAAATGGACCTATCATGGCTTCTTTGAAAGAAGAAGGTGATGGATCTGCAATGGGTATAGATATGTTGGGATATTTTCTTTGGTGGGGGAGATCTAGATGATGCCAAGAGGTGGCTATATCTATGTCAGGCTAAGAGAGAAAGTCCAGTTCTTGAACTAATAGAGAAAAAGGTTTATATACTAGTTTCATACCTTAGGTAGTTGCTTTAAAAGAAAGTTTGATATGAGGAGAAGAAAGAGGGACAACCTCATCCTTCTCTTAATCTAAATGGGAGATGGTTGGTGGAGGAAATTCAAGGGTTGATGCTTCTTCTCTAGGCATAAAATCCATAGGAAGAATGATTAGTTGACTGGTTAGAGATGGTGTGGTTATGATGGGTTTATCAGGTAAATCTATTGATGGATGTTCTGATGATGCGATGACCTGCATGAATGAAGCCATTGTATTGGTAGCTCTTTAATGTCAATTTTTGGCTCTGGGGAAGGTGGCTAATTTTCCTCACTCAAAGGAGTATGTGAAGTTATTAGGGAGGTAGTTGGTTCATTCATAATTAGAATGTCAAGAACCATATTAATCTTATGAGTGTTTTAGGAGCATTTTACTTGGTTGCTTTCTTATTTTAATGGATGGTGATTGGGAAAAGGTTTCCTGAAGATATCAAGAGCTTGGTTTAGAGGTGCATTGATATTGTCAAAGATAAGTTCCCCCTTATCAATAAGGGACTGGGCAATGCATTTAAAGGTATTACACCTACTAACATCATGCCCAACTACATGGTGTAAAGAAAAAAGATCATTACCATTGTACCAGTTTGGAGGAGGATGAAAAGAATCAAATTGATGTGGGGGTTTAATTAGTGGAATTTGTATGAGATTGGCTTTCAATAGTTGGTCCAAAACTAAGGCATAAGCTTCTCCTAGTGGGGTAAATTGCTTCAAGTAGTTTTGGTTTGGGTTTCACATGTTTTGGTTTGGAAGATTAGAGGAGTTTTGTTGACTGATATTTGGTGGAGGATCTATTTTAAGGACAACTCTATTCGTATTTGCCTTGCCCTTGGTTCCTATATTGGTCTGGTTACCAGGTTTAGAAGTAGTCTCATTGGTTTTGAAGATGAAATTTTTGTTACATAGCTTCAATTTACCTTCATCTATGGCTCTATTTTCAAATTTTCATGTCATGGTAAAGGCTTTGTCAAAAATTCTAAAACTTTGGACACATTAGGTGGAAGAGATGTGATTTCATAAGCATGAGAAAAGAGTTTGATCAGTTGTGATTGACTTAAAGAGAACGATAATTAGTTGATGAGACTTCTCCAATGATCTACAAAATCAGCTAAAGACTCATCTTTGAATTGGTAGATGGTATAAAGATTAGTAATTGAGACCTTCTTGGATATGTTGATGGAGAAATGGTCTAAAAACATTTGAGCCAATTGGTTGAAATAAAAGATAGAATGTTTGGTAATGGCACTAGACTAGTCCATTGCTAGGCTAGAAAGTGACATAGGAAATATGCACAAAATAAGAGCATCATCATAAGCAATCATGTAATAGAAATGCCTAAATGATCTTAAATGTTATTAGGGATCTTCTTTACTATTGAATTTAGTAAATTTAGGAAGTTCCCATTAGATTGGATATGGTCTGATAGGGACCGAAGGCTGAATTAGTTTATTATAGAATTGATTGTAGGATAAGAGATTATGAGGTACAAAAATGGATGACTTTAGGTTTGCCATCTTTTCCATGATCATTTTCATTAGATTCATTTGTGGTTGTGGACCTAGAGGATTGTAGGTCATAAATTATGGTTGAGAGGGGATAATATATTGATAATTCATTGGTGGTTGGGAGATTGCCCCATATTGGTAGGTAGGTATAGATGATTGGGTTGAAGGTATATGAGGATAGGTAATGGTTGGTGGTTGAGTGATGTGGGAATATCATTGTGGGTTAGAGTTATAACCAAGATTGGGTATGGTTGGAAATTGTTGAGAGGTGATCATAGGTTGAGTGGAAGATATATAAGGGTAAGTGATGGTTGGTGGTTAGGTAACATGGATATGCCCTTATAAGTTAGGGGTATAACCTAGTTTGGATATGGCTAGATATCATTGAGAGGTTACTATAGGCTGGGTGGGAGTCATATTTATGTTAATAATTAAGGGTGAGGTAGTGACTTTGGTACTAGTAAGAGGTGTAGTGGTAGGTATGGTCATTACTAGATTTTGAAGAAGGGTAGTGATTAATGGATTGATATTGGTAAAAGGAGGGTTTGGAATACTAATGGTAGACACTCCCAAGGTAGAGGAGTCAATTATAGGGGTAGAAAGTGTGAGGGCAATAGTTGGCTAGATGGGTTGATTTTCTCCTATGGTGTCAAAAGGGTTGGTAGATGTAGATGTTTGGGTAGCTAAAGGTTAGGTAGTAATAGTGGATATAAAAGGATCTAACATCAAGTAGGATGGAATTCCATAATGAGGATCTATAAGTAGGGTTGAGATAGGGGCTCTATGATGCAAAGTATTAAGATAATGTTATAAGGCGATTGGGTTGTTATCCAAAAGGGACATAAATTTAGAATTCCCTTGAGGAACAATATTAGGGATATGGTAAGGTTTAGAATGATGAGAGGAACTCTTTACATCTGATCGGTAGTCATCCATGGAAGAGGAGGTGGAGGAAACTAGGTAGTCTATAGATGGGTATTGACTTGCTATTTCTCATTGTTGTTGTTAGGTAAGTAACATATAAGGCTATAAGAGAAGCACCAATATATGATTTCATAGTTTAACATAGAGAAAGAAAAATAAGAAACAAATGAAAATTAAACACACACTAAGGTAATTATAATCCTATGATTGATTAATTATCTCATTATTTGACTTAAGCCTTAATGCGCATAATGTGTAGTAGATTGGTTTGTAGATCAGGTACTAGATAAATAGTCTAAAGATAGTTTCAAGTTAATTTTGGTGATCAAATAATTTGTATTGAATCATGTACATGGCTTAGTGCTTGGGAATTTATCCCCTCACTTCACTATCCCAAATCCAAGTGTTAGGATCTTACAACACAATTGATTACTTTTGTATAAGCAACTAAACATGGAATTAAACTAGAAATAATAAGTAACTAGAAATTAGAAATAACAAAGAATAGGAGATACAAGAAATAACCAATATTATATTAAACTCTTCTAGAAGGAAATAAAATGAAGAAATCTCTCTCTCTTCTCACACCTCTCAGATGTACAGATCTTTTTCCCTCAAGAGTTCTCTCTCTCTCAATTACAACCAACTCCACTACTTGAATTGATTCACACTTTTTCTTACTTCTTACAAGATATGAAGATCTAACCCTATTATATAGAACTATGATTCATGAGCTATGTATTCTCCACCATTAGATGCACCTCTTAATCAAAGGTTCAAATCTGTCCTACCAAAAATAGAAATGCAGGCTCAAGACTAACAGTTACTCTTTTCATGCAAACAATCTATTCTTTCTCAAAAATAGAATTCTAGAACGCACAGGTGACTGACGTCAGTCCTTGTTTGTCTGCATATGACTGATGTTGGCCAATCCCTAACTGATGTCGATAGCTTTTGGTCGATACCTGATCAATGTCAGTGACTGTGTAACTCCAGAACCTCTGCATTTGCTCATCTAGTGAAGCTTTTAGCTCCACAACTCAATAATCTCCCACTTGGAGATAAACAGTTGCACTTGTACTTGTACAACAACATCTTCTAGCTTGTTTCTCCATCTTCAAGTTCAATCTTGAAGACCAACAAAAGTTGAATGAAAATTCAACTTCTCCTTTGTTACCAGCTTTGTTAATATATCCATAGGGTTCTCATCCATATGGATCTTTTCTAGCTTTAACTGTCCATCCTCCAATACCTATCTAATGAAGTGGTACCTATGTTATATATGTTTGGTTCTTAAATGAAAGGCTGAATTCTTTGCCAAATGAATTACACTTTGACTATCACTGTACAATCTGCAACTCTTTTTCTCCTTTCCCAACTCTTCCATGAATTGTGTCATCCAAATCATTTCCTTGCTAGCCTCTGTGACTGCAATGTATTCTACTTTTGTAGTAGACAAGGAAACAACCTTTTACAACTTTGAAATCTAGCTGCCATTCTACCAATAGTGAAAACATATCCTGTGGTGCTTCTCCTACCATCCAAGTCACCTGCCATATCTTCATCTACATACCAATGTAGAGAAGTGTTTGACCCTCCATAGCATAAATGCCTATTATTGGTCCCTCTCAGATATTTGAGAATCCACTGAACTACTTTCCAGTGTTCCTTTCTTGGATTGGCCATAAACTTGCTGACAACTCCCACTACTTGGGCAATATCAGGTCTAGTACATACCATTACATACATCAAGTTCCCAACTACTGAAGCATATGGAACTCTACTCATGTACTCAGCCTCATCATGTGATTTAGGACACTGTTCTTTGCTCAACTTGAAGTGTCTAGCCATAGGTGTGCTTACCAGTTTTGCATCTTGCATATTGAACCTCTCTAACACCTTATTCACATAATCCTCTTGAGACAAACTCAAACTATGATTTTTCCTGTCTCTCTTAATACTCATGCCAAGGATTTTCTTTGCTGCTCCTAAATCCTTCATGGCAAATATGTGAGATAATTTTAATTTAATCTCAATAATATCCTACATGTGTGAACCTGCAACAAGCATATCATCTACATATAGTAACAGGATAATATAACTACCATTATCCAATCTGTTAAAATAAACACAATGGTCAGATTGACATTTACTAAAGCCATGCTCTGTCATAAACCTGTCAAACCTCAAATACCATTGTCTTGGAGCTTGCTTAAGACCATATAAGCTTTTCTTTAACCTGCACATAAGTTTCTCCTTACCTTTAATCTCAAAACCTTCTGGCTGATCCATATATATTTCTTCATCCAAATATCCATGAAGGAATGTTGTCTTAACATCAAGCTACTCAAGATGCAAATCCTCAATAGCAACTAAAGACAATACAGTCTGAATAGAAGTTATTTTTACTACAGGAGAAAAAATTTCACCAAAATCAATACCTAGTTTCTGTACAAATCCCTTTACTACCAACCTAGCCTTATGTCTCATTTGTCTATTCTCTCCTTCCTTTAACCTATATATCCATTTGTTTTTTAGTGCTTTCTTTCTGACTAGCAACTCTACCAAATCCCACATTTGGTTCTCTTTCAAGGAATCAATTTCCTCATTCATGCCATGCTCCCACTATTTCTTGGATTCTACCTACATTGCCTCATCAAAACTTTCTAGTTGTCCACTATCAGTGAGCAACAAGTAGTATAAAGAATGGGAATAATGAATTGGAGGTTTACTTACCCTTTTAGACCTCTTCATGGGTGTTTGAGACTCATTTACAGCTTGCTTTCTACCCAAATTTCTTTTTGACAGTGACCAATCTCAGTCATCTATGGTCGATGTCAATCTAAAATTGATCGACATTAGTTCCACCTAATCGATGTTAGTTCCTACCTGACTGATGTCAGTTTCTATCTAACCAACATCAGTTCCTTCCTGACCAACATTAGTATCTCTATTTTCTTGTGAGTGATGATTTTTACCCGTGAGCTCATTTTAGATCATAACCTCATCCAAATCACAATTTCCTTGCTCAAAATTATTCAGCCTCTTGAGCTGATCACTGTACATCACCTTCTCATTGAAAACTACATCATGGCTTCTAATAATTTTGTTAGTTTCTAAATTCCACAATCGGAATCTAAAACCTCTAGAACCATAACCAATGAAAGTGCATCACATAGATTTAGCATCCATCTTCTTTCTATTTTCTTTATCAATGTGCACAAAAGCTTCAGAACCAAAAACTCTAAGAAATGAAAGATCTACCTTTTTATCTATCCAAGCCTCTTCTAGAATTCCACCATCTAGTGCAGTAGAAGGTCCTCTGTTAATCAGGTAAACTGTAGTATCTATAGCTTCTACCCAAAACTATAAGGACAAACCAGCATGCAACCTCATACTCCGTGCGCACTCCATTATTGTTCTATTAATCTTTTCAACAACTCCATTTTGCTGAGGTGTCCTTGGAACCATCCTTTCCCTGTGTATTCCACTCATAGAATAGTAACTATTGAATTTATTACTGTAGTACTCACCACCATTGTTAGATCTAAGGCACTTCAATCTCAAACCTGTTTCATTCTCAACCAAAGCTTTCCATTTCTTAAATGTGTCAAAAACATCAAATTTCTTCTTTATGTAATAAACCCATACCTTTCTTGCAGCATCATCAATGAAAGAAACATAATACTGTGATCCTCCAATGGAAGCTACCTAAGCTGGTCCCCACACGTCTGTGTGAATAAGCTCCAACTTGTGCTTCTTCTTTGTTGGCCCAGTCTTGAGAAACCTCACTTTCTTCTATTTTCCAAAAATACACTGCTCATAGAAATCTAGATCTATGCTTTTCAAATCTAAAGCTTACCTTTTGACTTAAGAACATTCATTCCCTTCTCACTCATGTGACCAAGCCTACAGTGCCACAACTTTGCATCTACATTTGAAGTAGATAAAACAAAGGGAGAATGATCAGTAATACAAGTAGATAGATAAAGTGTACCTACTCTCTTACCTCTGGCTAATACAAGTCCACCCTTGGAAACTTTCCAAGATTCAGTTGTGAGAGTTACTGTGTAACCCTCATCACCCAACTTTCCTACAAAAATTAGATTTTGCTTCAGGACGGGTACATGCATGACATCCTTCAACACCCATGTGTTGCCATCCTACAGTTTTAGCTGCACTTTTCTTTTTCCAACAATTTGACAAGGCTCATCATTCCCTAAATAAACTTTTCCAAAATCTCCATGGACACAATCATTGAAAAATTCTCTATTTGGGGTTGCATGGAAGGAGGCATTAGAATCTAAAACCCAAGATTCTACTTTATTATCCAAAGAAAATATAAGAGCATCTTATGCAAAAATACCTACAACTTTTGCTTCTTCTTTATTACCTTCATGCTGATTTTTTTTATATCTTTCAACCAACAATCTTTCTTTGCATGCCCTTGCTTTCCACAATTCCAGCAAGTTATTCTTCTTCCATTTCTGGATTTGGATCTACTTCTCATCTTTGACTTTGACCTTGATCTCCCTTGCTTGCCCTTCTCTCTTTGCCTTCCCCTGCTTTCAATACTTAAAGCATTACCTAATGTTTCCTCTATGCTTTTCCTGTGAATTTCTTCATTCAATATTACACTAACAACATCATCAACTTTCAAGAGATTTGAAGTAGATGCAGTATTACTAACTGCCATTACCAAACTATGCCAACTTTTAGGTAAAGTGCATAAGATTAAGAGAGCCTTAATTTCATCATCAAATACTATTTTGACTAAATTTAACTAATTTACTATTGCATGGAAATCATTAAGATGACTAGATATCGATCCACCTTCCTGCATTTGCAAATTAAATAATTGCTTCATAAGATATACCTTATTCGAAGCTTAGGGATTTTCATATAAATTTTCCAAAGTATCCATTAACTCTACCATTGTCTTTGCCTGTGATAAGTTGGAAATCACAGAAGATGCCATGCTCAACCTTATAGATCCTAGAGCCTTTCTATCAAAAACATTCCATTCTTCATCTTGCATATCTATGGGCTTACTTGAAACCCCACCCACTAGTAAGTATAGATCTTTCTGATACAGATAATCTTCTATCGGCATCCTCCATAATTGATAATTCTTGCCATTGAATTTCTCCATTCTTAGCTTACTTTCTTTTGTCATTGCTTTACTCCCACTCAATCAAAAACCCCTGAGAGTGAACCTGTAATCAACAAACACTAACCCACTCTGATGAACCTTGTTAGTGAACCTGGCTCTGATACCACTTGTTAGGATCTTACAACATAATTGATTACTTTTGTATAAGCAACTAAACATGAAATTAAACTAGAAATAATAAGTAACTAGAAATCAGAAACAACAAAGAATAGGAGATACAAGAAACAACCAATCTTGTATTAAACTCTTCTAGAAGGAAATACAATGAAGAAATCTCTCTCTCTTCTCACACCTCTCAGATGTACAGATCTCTTTCCCTCAAGAGTTCTCTCTCTCTCACTTACAACCAACTCCACTACTTGAATTGATTCACACTTTTTCTTGCTTCTTAAAAGCTATGAAGATCTAACCCTATTATATAGAACTAGGATTCATGAGCTATGCATTCTCCACCGTTAGATGCACCTCTTAATCAAAGGTTTAAATCTGTCCTGCCAACAATAGAAATGCAGACTCAAGACTAACAGTTACTCTTTTCATGAAAACAATTTGTTCTTCCTCAAAAAAGGAATTCTAGAATGCACAGGTGACCAACGTCGGTCCCTATCTGTTTGCATATGACTGATGTTGGCTAATCCCTAACTGATGTTGGCAGCTTCTGGTCAATACCTGACTGATGTCAGTGAATGTGTAACTCTAGAAACCTCTACATTTGCTCATCTAATGAAGATTTTAGCTCCACAACTCAACACCAAGCTAGGTCTCTTATCCAATATATACCATTTATTTAGAGCTTATACTCAGCTAGAGAACTGAGTGGGTCCTCCTATTGGTGATGAAATCCGAGTAGGATCACTGGGTAGGGTAAGGTGATCCATTGAGTGGTGAAATCCCAATCAGGCCTTATATCAAGTATGTTATGATGTTTACTTTATTTCTTGATTTAGTTGTGTAACATAAGTGGACTACACTTAATCCTGATGCTATTTAATTAAACTAGGCGAGCTTATAAGAAATAGGTAATCAATGTATGAAGTAAGTTTTAAACCCAAATGAAATTTTTTAGATTTCAATTATGAGCACATAGATAGAGATATATGGATACATATGTAGATAAAAATAAAACCCAAGTAAAAACTAGGGTTCCACTAAGCATGCAAGAATATTTCACTCAAATTTTTCTATTCTTGAGAAGAAGGTAGTAAAACTAGAAATACAGGTTATGGTATAAATACTTGATAAAATATGCACACGTTGAATTAGAATATTATGAAGAATTCCTCTTTGGCTAGGGAGGAAAACCTATAGATAAGATAACACTAAAGCAAATTTGTTCAGTAGATAAGTAGTTAGGTGGATTACCTAGCATTGGCTAGATCTTAGAAGTGTGGGTTTCCTTAGGGGTTGTCAATCCATCATTTTTAAAACAATTAAGATTATAAAATTGAATGGAAGGTACTTGCATCAATAATCAAAAGATATTTGAAACTAAATAACAAAGATATGATTTATAAAATAGATAGACTAGAAATGATCTAATTAGTGAGAAACTGATTAGTACTAGTAAGCAGAGATGTGATTCAGGGAATCTAGTAGAGTTCAAAGAATAGGTAGAAACTCAAGAAAAAGGATCTAATTGGAAAAAAAGGGAATTTTCCTACTAGTTTTTAACCTACCATAGGTAACCATTGATTTTTATGGTGACCGTCAGTGGTTAGGCCTAACTATCGATAGTTAACCAACCATCGATTACTGACTATCCAATTCTAGACTTATCAACAACTAGTGATGGGATTCAGAAAATGAATCTTGAGATTTTGGTGAAGGGTCTATTAATTAAAAAAAGGGATAAAATATATAAATGGTAGTAATCAAGTATTTGACTTACCAAAAATAGATTGTTTGATTGGTAGACATTATTGATTCATAGGTGGAATCTAGTTTGATTTTGATAGAATAATGGTGCTTGGAAACTTGATCTTAGAGGCAATGGGAGATTAGATCTCTCAAATAGATGGCTAATGATGCTTGATAATGTTAGATGACCTGAAATAATAAAACTTTGAGTACTTAAGCTCTTGATAATAGTTACAAATGCATCAATCTCTTACTGCTCTCCTCTTCTTAAAGGGAAGGGCCAAAGGCTAAAGTGGAAGTTTAAGAGGTTCCTCTAATTATAAATTTCTCATGTAAGGTATTACAAGAGTATTTTCACAACTTATATTTAGAAAAGGTAAGTGGTTTTTTTTTGGTGTTTGCATGGAAAAGTGTAGGTGGTGGGGCCTGATCATCGACTACTTGGCTAACTGTCGATGGTTAGCCTGACCATCGATGGTTCAGGATAAAAGCCAAAAATAGAGATTTTAAGTCTAATTATTTGATTAGTAAAAAATGGATTTTGGTTCATTTAAAGGGTCTAAGTAATTGTTTAGGGGTTCAACAATCAGAATCCAATGTGTGGACTCTAGTGTCTACACAGATCTTTGATTAAATTAGGAATAAGACTCTAATATTCCAAAAATAGCTAAATCAATCAACATGTGGGATATTATTCTATATGTTTCAAATTTTATATCACAAGTAAAGGAAATTAAACTCTATTTTCATAGTAATTACAATCATTTTTACTTCTTAGTTGGATGCTTGTTTATTTTCTTTCAAAAATCACAACTTAATTTCAAAAAAATATTTTTTTGACTTTATTTTCATTTATTGGGTTTTCCCTAGAAACTATGTATTGAAATTTTTAATAATACTTATCTACTATTGTGAAGGGATTCGTTATATTTTTTTATGATCATTATCTATCATTTACATATATCATGGGATGAGCGGGTTGTCCTAATACTCATAGGTATAGTATATAACTAAACACAGTCTTTCATTTCTATATACCTCATGGTACTTTGGAAATACCTAAGATTTCCCTTTGTATTGAACCTTAGGAATCCATCCATTAATTTCATTATGTGGTGAATTGGTTAGAATTTAGAGAAAAGAAACTACTTTTAGATTACCCTTAAAACTATGTTTAGTGGGCTATGGTAATGACACTTCCTCTATAGTTAGCACTCTAAAAGATTAGTCTAACAATATTCAACAAATAATACAATATCTTTAGATGCCTAAATTATCAAACATAACCTTTAGTGCAACTTCTTGATCCTCTTTTCAGATAATTAGTTAGTATCTAAATTACATTTTAATGCTTATTATTTTCCATTCTTTATTATATTATAGACCAAATTAGCTAGCTTTGATACAAGTTTTATGTTGTATGTTTCAACTAAATCAAAAAAATTGAGCTATTTGCTTATGTTATTAGATTTATTTATGTATTTAAAACTAAATAATCTAGTCTTAACACCTTTTTAAAAAATTATAGACTACAAAATTAGATTGAGCAACTCGATCTAGTATACTTTTCTATTTTTCTATATCTCCAAATAATCAGTTTACAACCTATTCTATTTTCTTGATTTTTCAAACCTATACCAGCTAGCTTGACTTAGTCTATTTTCAAACTATCTTATTATCATATTTTTCAAACTAGGTTGATCAACTTGATCTAATCCAGTCATATTATCTTATTTTTCCAACTACGTTGACCAACTTGATCTAGTCTATTTTTAGATTGTCATATTATCCTATTTTTCTAATTAGGTTGACCAATATGATCTAGTCTATTTTTAGATTATCAAATTATCATGTTTTTACAACTAGGTCGACTAGATCAATATAGTATTTTTTCACATTATCATGTTATCTTATTTTTCTAGCTAACTTGACCAATTAGATCTAGTCTATTTATTTGAGTAAAATCACTGAGAGGAGGGGTTGAATCAATGAGCTTAGATATTTAAATCTCAATTCCAATCCATTCAAAATATTTAAACAATTAACATATATCAACTTATCAAGCAACATGTAGACACTGAAATCATGTCTAACCCTTGGTCATCCTCCCCTTCTCTTAGGTTTTTTCGTGTTTTAGTCTCTTTTTCTTTTAGGTGTCATCCTCCACAACTAAAGAGGAGTTCCTGCTATCGTATGATTTTGGTGTGCATGACTTCATCCAAGTACATATAAGCCTTAGACTATTCTTCTTAGTTTCTTGTTTCTCTCTTTGAATGTAGAAAGTGAATCTCGTATAGAAACATTCTGGCATGCCCGGTGGGACCTTAGGGTCTTCCTTGGGTTCTTTTCTTTCTATTCATATAGGTGCATTAGGTTTCTCCCTTTTCACCTCTTTCTTCTCTTCTAAATGACATCATAAGCGAGATTAAAAAGAACTCTTCTTTCTTTTCTTGCATTCTAAACTAGTCAAAAGTCATATTCTTCAACCCTTTCTCAACTTGTTTTCATTCGAACTCACATTTTGACTTGGGCTTAAAGCACATTGCATATCATTTCTTCTTGTTTGCATTTCTTAGTCCACACCTAGTAATTAATAACCACATATTGAATTAATCATAGTCCACTTTATGTTACACAACCAAATCACTTGCACAAATCAAACATCAAAACTCACCTGAGACAAGGCCCGACTAGGATTTCATCCCCCAGCGGATACCTTACCCGTCCCGGCAATCCCACTTGGATTTCATCACCAAGGGGAAATCCCACTCTATTCTCTGGTAGAGAATAATCTCTAGGGGAAGTATATTTTGGCTAAGTGGGCCCAGCGTATCACTGGACTCGTGAAGTGAGGGGAGCTTGCTCCTTAGCACCAGGCCAAGTACGAAACCTAACCCAGACTTTTGAGCACCTAAACAAACCTAAAACCAGCTCTAGACTACTTCTTCTAGGACTTGTCTCAAAAGCTAATCTTCCTCACACATTCTAAGGCATAAGCCACCAAGATCCTAATAATTTATTCCTAGGGATTTAACGTTTAGGGTCTACTTGTGTTCTTCATCTTTTTTGTTCTTATCTGCTTGTTTGAGCTTGTGAGGATGTTCTTTCTTGCCTTAAATGGTTCTGACTCACAGTCAAACCAAGGCTCTTGTCGACCACATGAGGTGTCAACCACTTCCATCTTCCCTATCCATAACCAGTCCTATAATGGAGTTCCACTCGGAGACTGAAAGAACTCCTACTCGACCGACCCCAACCCAGTCTCCCATTATCCCTAAAGGGGACCAAGATTTTGAAAGATTCTTGGACCTCAATGGCAGAGCCCTTCAACATTATCTCGCGTGAAGCCGAACATGAGACTCCTTAGGCAACCCAATCTATGGGATGCTGACTTCCTTAGTCGAGACAATGATCACATCAATAACATCTACAATTCAACCTATAGACAATCAAGCCAACACCTCGAATAATAACCCAACCGTGTCCTACCTTCAAAATTTAGCCTCTCCTTCTAGACCTACCTCCATGGGGGTTCTGATACCCCCTCAACCTCAAACTACTCAACCAAATCCTACACCTTTCCAAAACCTAGTGGTCTCTATCCCCCCTACTTTTGCACCTACCAACACAAGAGTAACTGTCTACCCTTCAACAAGTGTGGCCACTCCTCAACCATCTTTGACATCCCCTATCTAATTTGTGCCTACCAACCCCATAACACAAGTGCCCTTGGCTTCAACTTCCACCCCAATGACTAGCTACCCATATGTTGCATTTACACAAACATAACCAACCACATCATACGCCCCTCTCAATACTTTCCAAGCACCTTATAATCTAGGGGGCGCTCCACCCACCAATCCATCAGCAGACATCATCAAAATGCTGATGGACAAAATGTCCAGTCTCGAGACCTCTGTTTCTAGTTCACACAATGCCCTCTCATATGAGTAAATTTGCAATGAGCCCATTCATCCTTCTATCCTGATCTGACCATACCCCAACCAGTGGGAACTTCCTAAATTCTCTCATTTCCAGAGCAAGGAAGACCTGCAACAACACCTATGGGCATTCAGACATGCTTGCTATCTCATTTCTCACGATGATGCATTAATTTTATGCACATTCCCTATGTCCCTCTCTGGCACTGCTCTTGACTCGTTCAGCTCCCTTGCCAGCCATTCTCTCTTCACATTCACTCAACTGGCCCAACTCTTCATCGACCATTTCTCCATCAACATCACCAAAAAGGTCTCAATCATAGACCTCTATTCTATCTGACAGTTTGAGGATGAATCCATAGCCAATTTCATTGCTCGCTGGAGAAGCTTTATCAATTTGCTCTCATTTTCCTTACCCCAACCTGAACTTATTGAACTTTTCTCCCAAGCTTGTGCCAAGCATATTTCTTCTACCTTATAGGTTCAAACCTTCTGCACCTTTGATGAAGCCTTCACGATGGCCCGCAAACTTGAATTACGTGCCGTCAAGGAGAACAAAGTCAAGTTGTGGAGTAAGAATCCCAACTCCAAGACCAATGACTCCTCTTCTTCTAAGCCTTCTTCATCTAACCCCAGGTCTAAGGCATCAGCAAATGCTATAGTCGTTAGACTTTCATCCTCTTCCTCTTCAACTAACCAGCCTGAGCCATCCACATCCCAAAGTGCCACTTTCCAATTCTAGCAAAGATATGTACAGTGACAGTATACTCCACTTGGAGAATCATACGTGTCTGTGCTGGAAAAACTTATCAAATAGGGGGTTCTCAATCTCCCCCAAATCTGACCATCTCCACAATTTGATCCCTCATGCACCATCCCTGCGTGGTATAGGGAAAATGACTTCTGTAACTACCACTATGTTAAAGGCCATGACACGGGCAACTATAAGACCCTTAAAAAACATCATCCAAGACATGCTGGAAAAGGGTGACCTTGTCCTCAACAATCCCAATGCACCACCTAATTAGGGCATCGACATCTTCAAGCAACCATTCCCCAATCATCTACCAACCCAAAACAATGTCCAGACCATGACTGACAACATTCACGAACATAATGTATGAACAATCAATACGGTCTCACCCTTCATCCCCGACTAGACTCTTTCACAAACTCAACAAGTTAGTCCACCCCTCAGTCCATCACATGTGGATGAACCTCCCTCTCTGGTTAGTTCTCTGTCAACTTCTCTTATATTGGAGGATGCCTCGACCATACTAGCTCCACCGGTCTCACCATCCTCCTTCTTACTACCTATGAAGGACCCGACCCTTCCTACTCCTCAACCGAAAGTGGAGGGCACAATCATTCCTGCCCTTTACCCTCTTGAGAATCCTCATTCTCTAGTTTCTTCTCCACCCAGGGAAGAACTTGTCTCTCCTCTATCTCTAACCAAAGATGAACCTGTCACAACTTCATCATGCTTTGGGTCTGAGGCCGCTACACCAGTCTCATCTTTAACCCCACAACCATCCACATCCTCTCAAGGACCCAAGCCTCATCCAACATCTTCTCAGCCATTTTCTCAATTAGTGGAGAAACTTGAACTTCTCCCTTTAAGGAAAGTGGAGCATCAGGTATTATGGGAGCATCTCACAGCTCTTCAACATGTCTGTGCCCTCTCATCTCATGCTGCCAATCCTCCCATGGTAGAATCTCCCAAGACTCTCAATAAAAACTAGACTTCCACTTCTAGACCATCTACACCTCAACCAACTGCATCATGACCGAAACCCTCATCTACCCCATCTAAATCAATCAAGTCACTCGGTGTTCACCTTGTCTCCAACCTCACTCATCTATAAGTGAAGGTGGACTTAGACTAGACCTCGATCAATAGTAGTCTTCAAACCAAATCAAAGAAGACTGCCAAAACACAGAGGCAAACTCCTCCCCCATCAGTATTGCCCTCTATTTCGGGCCCTCATCCTTCAACCTTGATCAAAATCCTCACCACTCCAACCTCTAATCAAAACTAGTTGCTTCCTCTGCTTCCTTTGCCTACCACCAACCTATCCTCTCCAAAAATTTTGGCACCTCTCACGAATAAGGTGTCATCTTCATCTGTCACCGCACCATTAACCCAGAAGGTGGTACGGAAGTCTCCTCCAACACTGCCCAAGCAAAATTCACCAGCATTGCACACATCAATGAATACGGACCCTTTGGTGGGCTCATACTCTTTGATATTGCACTGACTTTTGCAGACTTCTAGCATAACCCTTCTGCCCATCAGGCCCTTCTAACCTCTCAGGTCTAAGCCCTCCTAGTTTGACGATACGAAGATTTGCCTATATCATTGTATGCCAGGACATGATACCGAGACTTGCTATGCCCTCAAGGCCATCATTCACCACTACATGGAGAAGGACATTCTTCTTCTTGAGGACACCATCAACTGACCCCCAACACTTTCCCACATTCCTCCAACCTCTTCAACCACATCAACATCTCATCAGCAGGCCATGATCCCTTCATCTCCTTCACCCCCTATCTTCGAAATCAATGCCATTCACATAACCACTAGGTCACAAAAGGACAAGGGAAAAGAAAAAGCTACCATTCCTTGGACCTATCCTTTTGTCCAGCCACCTCAACCACCCAAGCCTAAGATTTCTATCCTTGGGGCGCCTCAACCCTCTTCTTCTTCCTCTTTAGGGGTGATTCATGACTCCATGTTAAAACAGCTTCACCAGACACCTGTGAAGATGTCCCTTTATGACCTCATACAAACCTCACCCCAGCATCATTAGGCCCTCATCCAAGCCTTGCAAGTAGTGGAGGTCTAACCTGAGGACCCCCAACCACTCACTGCCCTGGTCCACTCTTTATCCCCTATTGCCTCCATCACTTTCAGTGATTCTGAGATTCTTACATCTAACACAGAAGATCAAGACGTTGATCTCTTCATCACTACCTATGTTGATCAAACCCACATCAAGCACGTTATGATTGACGGAGGCACCAACATCAATATTATCTCCACCCACACCTTTGATCAATTGGCCCTCCCCAAGAATTATGTATCCAAAACTGACACAATCTTGTGATCCTTTAATGACACCACTACCACAACCATTGACACAGTCATCCTTCACATTCACATTGGTCCACACACAGTCTCAGAGCTCTTCTATATTATTAAAGGAGAGTTTTAATATAACATCTTGCTAGGCTGACCCTAGATCCGTGCCATGGCTTGTGTTCCCTCTACCCTGCACCATTGTGTGAAATTTGAGCACGACAAGCAAGTCCACACTATTCCCACTGACCCATCACCTTTCAAAACTTGTAACACAACCTATCGACCAAATGATGTCCTCATTCCTATGAAGCCATCAACCCCAGCACTGCCTCCATCCGTGAAAGCTTCGACCAGTTCATAACTGGTGGTTGACCTCACCCCTCCTCTTCAAGCAGTAATCAAAGACCCCATGGAAGACATCTTCTAACGACTTTCACTTGGGAAATATCACTTTCTAGCCTTAGACATGTTCCAAACTCCACAAGAGTATGGACGCCTTCACCACAGCCCCAATTATGATCACCAGATCAGGATGGTCATGCCTTATGGTCCTCCTCACCTCTGAACCAATCTTGTCTATGGGGGGCTCAATCAAGCTCCTACTAATGGCAATCCTCTCTCTTCACTGCAACCATTCACATCAGACTTCTCATTTTTTGGCAACCTTGCCTTTGCACACACCTACCTTTACAGGTGTGCATGGAAGGGTTTTGGCTTCGGACGCTATGAGCAAGGCTCCCATCAGCCCATCAAACTGCTCAATGATGATGATGCCAAGAAATGGTATGACTTGGGATACCACGACCCCACTCAGGCCCCTACAGACCTTTGCCATGAACCCACCATTGATCAATCTCTTCATAGCTCACCCATTCTTCCCTCTTCACCTACGGAGTCGATGGTTTCCATCCCTCCTAGTTTTTTTTACATAAACACCATCTGCTTGGAACCCCTGACCTATCAGCTAAATGGGGGGTCTAGGTCTCTCCCTCTCATTTATCCCAACATGATAGAAGATGAGTCGGTGACCATTCACACTGTCCACTGTGTTGACGATGATACCATTCTTTCCTACATGGGTGTCGATGACTCTTTCATCCGGCGCTCTCTACCTTCTGAGACCCAAGTTATGCTAAATGAATCAACCATTGACATCAACCTCCCTTCTTTTGATGTTCCTCACATCTTAAAGATTGGTCAATCTTTAGACAATTAGGAACAACTAGACTACACCCAGTTCCTCTCAAACCATAGCAAGGCCTTTGCCTGAACCTATCGTGACATGCTTGGCATCGACCCCACCATTGCTACCCATAACATAGTCACCAAACCAGAGGCTAAGCCTATTAGGCAAAAGCTTTAAAAGATGCATCCTCACATGGCACTCCTTGTCAAAGAGGAGCTTCAGCACCTCCTTTCTGTCTCTTTCATCCAGCCCATCAATTACCCGCAGTGGGTCTCTAACATCATCCCTGTCACCAAAGTGACTGGGGGGATCCAAATCTACACAGACTATCATGACCTTAACCTAGCCTATCCCAAAGATGACTTTCCTCTTCCCAACATTGACTAGCTTATTGATCTTATGGCTGGCCATGAGATACTATCTCTCATGTATGGGTTTTCAGGATACAATCAGATCCTGATTGCACTAGAAAATCAACACAAGACTACCTTTATCTCCCCATGGGGGACTTTTTGCTATCGGGTCATGCCTTTTAGCTTGAAGAATGCAGGCACCATATATCAGCATGCCATGACTTACATTTTCCATGATCTTCTCCACAAAATCATGGAGGACTATGTGGATGACCTGCTCGGCAAGTCCAAGCTTCACCATGACCATTTGACCATTCTCAAAATCATCTTCTCTTGCCTTCTTCAATACAATGTCCACCTTAACCCCAAGAAATGTGTCTTTGGGGTCCTCTTCGACAAGCTCTTAGGCTTTATCATTTCTTTTTGTGCCATCAAGATAGATCCTACCAAGATCCACGCTATCCTCGAGATGCCACCTTTGACCAATCTCAAGCACCTTCGCAGTCTATAAGGGAAGCTCTAGTCCATTCACCATTTCATCTTGCAGCTTTCTAACCGCTACCAACCTTTTCATCATCTCCTTAAGAAGGATGTCTTGTTTGAATGGGATAAGGACTATCAAGAGGCTTTTGAAGCCCTCAAACACTATCTGGTCTCTCCACCAGTCCTCATTCCACCTAAAGATGACCAACCCTTCTACCTTTACATCTCTATCACCAACCATTCGTTAGGTGCCATGATCATGCACCGAAATGAGCATCACCATGAGCAAGCGGCCTACTATATCAGCTAAACACTGGTCAACTATGAAACTCAATATACTCATACTGAGAAACTCTATTTGGCATTAGTCTTTGCCACTACCAAGCTCTGCCACTATCTTCTCAATCACAAAACCTTTGTCATCACTCACACCGACCCTCATAAGTTTATGCACTCCAAGCCATATCAACATCAACGTATGGCTTGGTGGCTCATGTTTCTTGTTGAGTTCAACCTCGAATTTGTCTAGCAAAAATCCATCAAGGGGCAAACCATTGCTAATCAACTGGTAGATACCCCTCTTCCCGACAATCAACCTTCATAGTGCGAGTTCCCTGACGAGTCTATCACCGTGCTTTCCACCGATGACACTGTCTACCAAATGACCATGTTCTTTGATGGCTCCAAATGTCAACTTAGTGGGGGTACAGGAGTTATTCTCATCCCACTCGATGGTGAGCCCATGCCTCTGTCTTTCAAGCTTGAATTTAATTATACCAATAATATGGTTGAATATGAGACCTTAATTTTGGGACTTCAAACTGCCCTTTCTCTCAGCATCAAGTCCATCAACATCTTTGGTGACTCGCAGCTTATCATCAATCAGGTCAATAGTTCATACCTCTATAAAAATGAAATTTTGCAAAGGTACAAAAACCATGTTGACATTCTTCTAGCCTCTTTTAACCATTACCTCTTGCAGACTGTTCCTCAATCCATGAATAAGTTTGCTGACACCATGGCTTCTCTCACCTCACATATTCCATCTTCATCATTGTCATCTAGAATTTTCATCACAGTGCATCATCTACCATTGCCTTCATGCCTTTCTTCTAATAATGTCAACACCATAGACTCTAGCCCACGAGATGACTGGTATAAGCAACTTGTGGACTACTTATCTCTTTCTGTCATTCCTCCCAATCTCTCTAGTAATGTGCGGTAAGCTTTCGTCAAATGTATAGCTCGCTATACCATGCTAGGGGGTCTTCTCTATAAGCGAGGCTTCAACAGCCTCCTTTTTCTCTATCTACCTTCCATTGAAGCCTCTCATGCCATTAAACAAGTCCATGATGGAATTTATGGTGGACACTTCAGTGGGAATTCAATTGCCAAGTGCATCATTTGCTTGAGCTATTATTGGCCCACCCTTCATCAAGACTATAACAACTATGTTCGGCATTGCATCAAGTGTTAGTAGCACTCTAACTTGCTTCATCTTCCTAGCCATGCCTTATAAGTCACTCAGGATTTCTAGCCTTTTTCTTAGTGGGGCTTAGATCTCATCAGTGAGATTAACCCTCATTCATCTCTTCGTCATCAATCCATCATCACCGCCACTGAGTATTTCACCAAGTGGGTGGAAGCCATTCCTCTCATCTCCATAAAAGCTGACAAGATTATCGACTTCATCAGCACCCACATCATCTATCATTTTGATGTCCCTCACAAAATCATCACTGACAATGGAAAGTCCTTTAAAAATAAGACTGTCTAAAAGCTCTGCGACTCATTTGGCATAAAGTTTAGCTTCTCTTCACCTTACTACCCACAAGCAAATGGGTAGGCCAAGGCTTCCAACAAAATCTTGACTAAAATTCTCATGAAGGTGGTCAATGACACTGGAAGGGATTGGCATATTCACATTCCCTTCGCTTTATGGGCCTACCACACTAGCATTTGAACTGCCATGGGTGCTACGCCTTTCTCTCTAGTGTATAAAACAGAGGATGTCCTACCTCTCAATGTATAGATCCCATCTCTCTACATTTCTCTGCATGACATTCTTTCTAACAATGACTTTCATCAAGATCGCTTAGCTCAACTTGAGTTAGTTGACGAGTGCCGTCTTGCTACCCTCAACCATCTCCATGTCTATCAACATCACATCAAGCGAGCCTATGACAAAAATCTATGAGAACAAGATTTCAACATCAGAGATCTCATCCTCAAAGAGAATCAACACGTGACCAATATGGAGTGAAGTAAATGAGGCAAGTTTGCCCCTAATTGGCTCAAACCTTTCATTATCATGCACAAGTATGGATTAGGGACGTATCATTTGTCTTCTCTCAATGGACGGCCAGAACCTGAGCCTCTTAATGCATTGCATTTGTGACCATTCTACTATTAGTCGAGTACTCATCCACTTGACATTTACCTTGAGCTCATCCCTTGAGCAATCCCCATCCTCTTAGTCCTCATTCCTTTCAACCCTACTCCCCTTAACAAATCCTATATAACCCTTTTATACAGTATAGATGCTTTGTCCTAATAAAAGGGAGGCCTTGAACTTCTATAGTCTTGTCCATGACTCACATTTCTGTCAAAACAAATCAAGATGTCAAAATATCCAAGGTCACCAACTTAACTCAAAAAGTAGACTGATCCATTGAAGGATAGCTATACTATCATTGCTGTAGCTAATAGACTGCTCCCTTGAAGGACAGCTATTCAAATCCCTTATATATAAAGCAAAAATATAGACCACTCCCTCAAAGGATGGCTATGACTAACTCTTGCTACACACAACACCTTTTCTTAGAAGCTTCCCGCATCGATCAGCTTCACAAATGACCACCAAGCAAATGACATCTCTATGTGGACTTCTCACATTGATCAGTCTGCTCTTTCAAAAAAAAAAAAAAATGGGTCATGGACTTGGCTTGTAGTTGTCTTAGGGTCTCCTATAAAAAGGGGCAAAGTTATCTCTGCTCTAAAACGGGTTACCCTATCCTCCTTCTATCACCTGCTCAAGGGACTTCGAGCTCACTTTAATGTCAAAGTGATTCGATTACCTCTCTAACACAACCTATGGTCAATGACGTCATGCATGAATGGGGCTCTTGGTTATAATAACCCCTATCTATGTTGTCCTTCTGGTCCTTGTCAATGAACGGGCGAATATGCCTTTCACTTATTTTGAACTTTGGTCACATTCAACCAAATTATTTTCTCAACCCAAACCAACCTCAACATTTTTAGACCACCAACATCATCATAGTCCATTTCACATAGTTTTTATGGACACCAATACACATGGAAACTATCGATCAGCCTCAATTTATGTTAAGCATAAACCAATACTTGCTGAAGCATAAATGGACCCAATTCATTTTTAGCATACATCCATCATTCCTATGGAAAATTGCTAGGGATGAAAGACCCCTTGACCAATGTTACAGAATACACCATCACATAATTTGGAAAAGGATGTAACATCTTCTTTCTCCTCATCATTTCAACACATGACCACACCCATCATCGACCATTTTGTCTCTTAATCTAAACTACATTGGTCTGAGTCCCCTTCCAATCTGGGCTATGTAGGCAGCACTCAGATGACACGATGTCTTCTGAGGTTAGTTCGACCACCCTCATTTGTTCATCTCTCTGATGGACAAACCTTCTTTCTTCCTTTTGACCATGACTTTCCCTCGACCAAGACCAATCCATTACCTTTGACCCTTCCTCCCTTTTAGGGAGAACTACATTGGCCTGAGGCCCTACAATAGGGGCTATGTAGGTAGCACTCATTGTTTTGAGGTTAGCTTGGCCACATTCTTTCATCTGCCCATTCATTCAACCAATTATTTATCTCAGCCTTGTCTCGACCAACCACTTTGGAGATCATGCCTATCTCCTCTGACCTTGACCACTTCCAAGATGACTTCACCTTAGTTGTTTTTGTATGTATGCTACCCATGTATGGTTAGCAAAATTGTGTGAAACCCATATTTTTGACCCTCACAAGTATAGGATCGCAAGCCAATTGATCCCTACTACTTGTGACATTTTCGTGTTTTTGGGAGCACTTCCTGAGCCTGAGATACCTTGAACATGATGACCCATTGGAGCTACAACTTTGATTGAATAACCTGATCAGTTATGACCACATCCTAGGGCCTGGTTACTTCAATTTTGGCACTCCTTAACCCTTGACCTATGATAATTTGACCTAACCATCTCGTGAAGTGGTATGCGCACAATCACAACTATTGCAGCGTTCACCCTCACCATTTTTCATCCACTCTTTGTCAAATTAGCACCCGATTCCTGGTTCCCTTCCCTTGACTCCTACTTTAAGGGGGAATACATCATCTCATTTGGTGCAATCAACCTCCTATTTTTGTCTTGCAGTTCATTCAAATAACCAACATGACAAAATTGACCTTATCCCACACCTGGGGCAACAAAATCCTATTTTTGTCTTGTAGTTCATCCAGAACAACCAACAAGACAAAAAGGGGCAAATGTAGACACCAAAATCATGTCTAACCCTTGGTCATCCTCCCCTTCTCTCCCCTTGCCATTACCCTATGACCCATTTATGACCCCCATTTTATTCTCCCACGCCTATTTAGCCCCTCTCGACTGTTTTCCCATGAGCCTTGACCCTGACAGCATGTAAGAATGAGCAAAAAGTTAAAATTAGCCTCTGTCCCCATTTTGCATCTATTGACATTGGTCACTACTCGACTGATGTCACCAATGTCAGTCACTATTTGGTTGACATCGGCAATTTTGTTGGCGTCGGTTATCCTTAAACTGTGTTCTCAACCTGAACGCAGGATTTGTTATTCATTATCCATTATCCGTTATTCATTATTCATTTCTCAATCAGTTTTTTGATCAGTTATCCAACCTTCTTTCAAAACATTCTTTCATTCAATCTTCAAGAAAAAATCAGCCAACTTTTCATTCAATGAATCTGCAATCAAATCTCCCTCGCTCTCTCTCTCTCAGGTACAGGTATTCTGCTTCAGTCATCTCACTGGAGGTCTGCTACATCAAAATTTTGTAACACACTGACAATAGCAATCATGTCTCCTACTCTATCTTCAGTAGGTAATAGGTAAGCATTTGTTCTGTGCTTTTATTTTATTTTTTGGTTATTGTTTTTAATTGATATCACCACCTCGATTTAGATTCAGACCACATACCTGACTGAGTTCCTCCCGTATCACCTCTGTCCACCCTTTCTAGAATATACAGTTTATAACTCTACCCAGATCCCTGCACAGACCCACAAAAAATCCTTTTGACCCCAAATAGGCTCACTAACCCTTAGACGAAACCTCAGACCATTCTGCAGTCTTGAACCCTGTTTAGACCCGACCAGACCCTGTCCAAGGACTACTACCCCGATCGACACCGGTCATTACCCCTACTAACATCAGCATCTTAACCAATGTTGGGGACCTTCCTTGACTGATGCCAGCATAGAGACTGACACCGACGACTGTGCAAAGCAATTTAATGCATATCAAGTATGCATTTTGCTTTTTGTCTTTTATTTCTTTCATTCTGTCTTTCATTATTTTTGTTTCTCTAAAATATTCTATTTTTAATCAGTGGGTTGATATCCCTTAAGGAAGTCTTCATACTTTCAAGGTCAAGCCTTTGCTTGGTAGCCCACCATCTCCTCATCTAACATTTTTCATGTTTTAGTCTCTTTTTCTTTCAGGTGTCAACCTCCACAACCAAAGAGGAGTTCCTGCTATCGTCTGATTTTGGTGTGCATGACTTCATCTAGGTACATACAAGCCTTAGACCATTCTTCTTAGTTTCTTATTTCTCTCTTTGAATGTAGAAAGTGAATCTTGTATAGAAACACAACATTAATAAGAGAGTTTATTCATTCAATGCATACACATGTTCAAACACATAGAACATAGTTCATATGGGAAAAACTCATGGGGAATAAAACCCAATCTCAAGCCTATAACACATGAATTCCTTGTCCTATAATAAATTACAAACAAGAGACTGATTAACTCTTTTAGACTATCAAACCTTGACATATCCTCTTGACTAAAGGTCTTTAGTGAAACACCTATTTCACAAGGAGCAACTACCCCTAAGGAAGATCAAGTCATTTAGACCTTCCTTTGAAGTGAACACCTCCACCTTAGAAATTATTTATTCAAAACCTAATTATGGATCTCTATTTATGTAACCCATACATAAACTCTCTCTATCTCATACATGCCTCTCACATAGGAATGCCACAACCTCTCTCCTTATTTACTGAAATTATTCTCATATGCACACTTAGAACTCTTTACATATCCTCAATCTATAAGAGAACTATTAAAAAATAAAAAAATATGATCTAAAATTCATACAAATAGTCCTCAATCTATGTTTCTAATCAAGTCATCAATTGGGCACTCTACCTCTCCTTCTCTCCACAACTCTCACATACACCTTGTACAAGTCTTCGCAAAAGTCTAAAAACCAACAAATTTGGTTTCAATATATATAGATAATTCATGAATTATCAATAAAAAAATATTTCCTTTTCAACCATAATACATTACTTCACCCTTAATGTATCTCACATGTGTCACACTTAAGCACAATCTTCTTTCAAATAGTCCTAAGTCACTTTTAGGTCCTATGGAGACCCATTCAGCTCTTTGACACTTCTCTGAGAAAATTAAGAAACACAAGAATAATTTAAAAATGCATGTAACCATTATAAATTATTTATATGTCCTCCTTAAGTTCTAAAATCCATCATATTACCCTTTTGATTAAGCACAATTCGCTTAAACAACATTCTATGTACATAGTCACCATGAATGAATACATAGTCAACTTGTAAACCTTTATTCATACTATGTATGATTGGTAAAACATTTATAATGCACAAAAATTGTCTTTATTAATTATTAAACACTCTAAAATATCTAATTAATCATGAGACATTGAAACAACATCAAAACAAGCTCAATTACCCTTCTTGGGTCACTTGCAAAACACAATCAAATACATAGTCAACTTTAGACCTTTATAACTTTAACTATACATACTTAAAAATATTAAAATGTATATTTAGAGATGAATCTTGGAGTCCTTTACATATTTTATTTTTTAACCATGGCCAAATTCTACATATATTTAAATATATAATGCAAAAACTAATCACTAGTTTTTCCTTTGTTAAATTAAAATATTTGAATTCAGACGGTCACAGTTAAACCTCAAACACCATGATATAACTGAGTCCTCACTACTTATATTAAATATGCACCATAAATATTATTGTATTAATATCAAAATTTAACACATAGTATTCTAATGTCATATATTAAACCTTAAGCATGTTGACCTCATCTCATGCAATCTTGCAATAATTGACTCATCGTGCACCTTCGATATCTACATATCAATCAAGTCTTTATCTTATAGTGATCACCATTATATATTACTAAAAAACCATATAAACATGACACTTTTCACCCTCTCATTCCTTTTAAACACTTATACTATTAAATATCATGTTCTTCTTACCATCTCACTCAACATGCACCATTAGATCAAAAATTTATGATTGCATGTGCACTGTTAGATCTTAAAAGAAGCTCAATCTTTATCTTTGTTAACCAATGAAAAATTTTACCTATTTAACTTGATGTGAACCATATATATTAACTATATAATCAAATATTATCAATTATATCTCCATGTTGTCTTGATCTTTAACATCATGCAAAATAGACTATGAGGACCATTGTTATCTGTTTGGAAGGCCAACTTTGCACCTCCATATCTTTTGCTTTGCTTAATAACTTGTTATAAAACTTGGATCATATTATCTCCTAACATAGGATATTATATACATATAAAAATTTTATCCTATAAACCTCACACGTGATATATAATCACATTAAAATGCCTCCTTAGATTTATCAGTTCATAGAGCTAACTATGTCAATAACTGTCTAGAAAGACCAACTTTGCACATGCATAAATTTTGTTGTGCTTAAAAAATTAACCTAAAAGTTAGTGAAATTAACTATGAATAAAAATAAATAAACCCATATTATCACATTCTCCTAAAATATCCATACATGTGATATATGCCAACATCAATATGCCTACTCAACTTTTCTTGCCACATTATAAATTTGGCTAAGCATGGGAAAATACTGTAAAAATACATGAGAGCCCAACTTTGAATTTGATTATATTTATCACAATTCATTACTAGAATTTATACCTTTAGTATAGTAAATATGGACTAATTTTATCAAAACCATATCACCAAATCCCCCTAACTCATCCACATGTGGCAATGGTGATGTCAACAAACTGCCTACTTAGATTTTCTATCACTAGACCCAAAATATCTAGATGAAAAAAATGATCAACTAGATGAAATAAATACATGAACACAAGTATTAAAAACATATAAAATATATTATATTACCCCTATCAAATTCTTAATACTCCATACTCATGCTTGAACACCTCTAACCATGCCAAAATTGAAGATCAACAAGCCTCCTTCAAGCATACTAGGACAAGCACATTACACACTTTGGCATTATCACTTAGACTATAAAGTAACCTCATCCACTCACTAGGACACCTCCATGAAATTACGGTTACATCATTTAAAACTCTCCAACAATCTCCCTCTTTTTCATTGATATCAACACCCATCAATATATAACTCACCTTTCTTCTCTCTCTTCAATCACTCTCACAATAGAAACTTTCTCCCTTTAACATAATGACAAAGTGGGAACCAACTGATCCTAAGGACTTGAAAATAATAAAAATAGGATTAGATCATCTTATAAATATATTAAAAACTTCTCCTTACTTTGAGCCTACCTTTTTTTGCCTTAATAACTTCCTCTTACTCCATGCCAACACTCTCTTCAACCAAGTACTGCAACCAATGGAAAAATTACATGAAAAACACTAAAAATGAGAGAAATCACTAATAAACATATTATAGGTACTCCCCTTAATATTTATAAGCAATTGTACCTCCTAATCATCTTCAAATCTCCACACACTATGAAGAACCACCATACAGGGTTACTAACCTTCTATCTCAAGTAAGCATAAGAACCATCAACAAAAGTTAATGCCACTCACCAAGTAGGAAAAATAATCCAAGCCAACTTTAGAAATTTCCTATAAACACTCACACCTTGATATTTTTGAGAAAATGATCAAAAAACACTCTTCTACTTATTAGGCATGTCTAGTCTCCTTGTAGCCCTACCTAAAACTTATAGAGCCCACAAATTTAATTAGACACATATTCAAGACCTAAAACTTTGTATATAGAGAACTCTCATATGCCTGATCAATCAAACCAATTTTCATCACTAGGATAATCCTCTGCAACATACTTCTTTCACAAACCTACTAGCCAATTAGGCATCCATCTTCACAAAAAAATGAATAACTTGAAAAGCACAAACCTTCAAATCTATATGAATATTTCTTTGAAAACCCATTTGGCCCATTTAGCTTATTAATAATCCCCATATCTAAAATCATAAGGAAAACCACTTTTCTAGTACAACCCAAAACCCTAGAAACATAAAACAAATAGAGTCAACAAACCACTTTTTGGTTAAAATCCACCTTTGAAAGTTATTTCACACCTGGAGACAAACATTACATACTTATAGGCCAAATTTTGAGAATCCACATCTTTCAGAACCCATACATCTTATAACCCATTTTAGGACCTGTATACTCTTAAACATAAACTGGGAAACCCAAGAGCAAATAAAAATCTCCAATTTGACTTCAACATACCTTCAAACCACAAAACCACCTAGAGCATACCATAATAAGGTCAATAGACATTTATATTCAAAAATATCATCTTGAAAAATCACAAATCATCTTTTTCCACTTGAAAACCTTCAATCTGAACCTGTAGACTGATCATATACAACTATGACATCACCACAACATCTGTTCCACTTGTATATACCTATTCCAATTGAAAACACTTATCTCTATCCTTCTAGGACCATCTAAAGAACACCAAAACAAAACTTACTTATCCACTGAAAGTAATCTCTTAATAAACATAGACATCCTTTACACCATAATGCTCTAAAACAAAGTGAAACCAGGAGTGGCTCACATCTCCTCAGTAACCACTAGAATCCTTTTATAGTTATAAGCCTTCTTTGTCTTGTTATTCTTCTTACTATAAACTATGACAACTAGTTATTTTTATATATCACTCTCCTTCACTTCTAAGATAGAATTGAAAACACATGGAATAATTATAGAATCTTGACATACCTTTTCATTTGAAGAATAAACCTTTTAACTTAGAACCTCATCACTAGGCATAGATAATTGATGTTATTTATATGATACATGCTTAATAACAACAAGATGTTCACTTGGATCCATACACATGTTAGAAATAACCTCAACTAGTACCTTGGTCTTCTCATTGAGCTTAGTATCTTTATTATCAACATGAGTAGATAATGAGATCCCTTGGTACTCTTCTCCTTCTATAGCATTATCCACCATAGCAAAAAAATTACCTAGACTAGTAGATCCATCATGACTCATACTTATCACCTTTGGTTTCTATGAGTTAACTTTCCATCTTCCTTGCACTCTAAGAGCCTAATTGAATCTATTTTGACCTAATGGCCTTTGCTTGCAAAATCAACAAATGTGACCTCTTTGTTCATAGTTATAGCAAACCATACTCCTTGATGGAAAGTATGTTTGTCATACCCTGTTTGGACACAAAATATCAATGTTTCCAATGTTATGACAACTAAAACAAGCTAATATTTTTAAATAAAACTTAATTTTCCTTTCCTTATTTGGATAATGCTTAGCAAAGTGTCTTTCCTTAAGATAGTTTAAGCACTTAACCTTACTCACTCTTTTTGATTGATGACCCCCATCATAGTCCCATGTAAAATCATTTTTAATAGGTCTTATACATTCTCTATACCTATGCCAAAACTGATTACAAGTATAGAAGTAACCATTAAAATTCTCATACCTCATGGCATTTGGTTGTTTGATCTGATTTGTCCGCATTCTGCCATCACCTTCATTCTTTTTTTGATGAGTTTTCTTCAAATTCTGATCTACCTTGTTCTCATTGACATTTATGTTAACATAAGAATCAACTTTGGGATATTAATTAAAACCCAATCCATATATATCACTAAACTTTTGACTCTTTAAGACATCATCTAGATCATTAAAACTTTTATCAAACTCAACAAATAATTTTACCTTATTTTTAAACTTATCTAACTCATCTTTTAAAGACACAATCTTAGAAACATACCTTTGAGCATTCTTTTTCTTTGGCTCTTAGACTTGTAGACATTTATTCCAACTTAGAATTAAGAAACATGACAACACATTCATGCTCTCTAGAGTCTTCAACCAATATTGACTCAAACACAATAAATTTCTCCTCATAGTCCTTGAGTTGTGACTTCATCTTCTTGTTAATATTCTTCTCAATCCTCAATTCTTCAAGGGCATTAATAAATTTAGTCTCATAGTCAACCTCATATTCATCATCATCTAAATCACTCCAAGTAAACTCCTTTTACTATGAGAAACTACCTTCCTCAGCCATGAAGAGATCCTTATCTTCAATAGGACCATCATCTTCATGATCATACTTTAAGTCACTGAATTCACTCTCAAATAATGAGCTGAAATATTATTTGGTTTAGAGACTCTTTTTATCATCGAAGTACTTCTTATTGTCAAACCTTCTAAATCCATTTTTACTTTTATCAGACTTGAATGATCTCTTGCCATCATCATGACCTTAATTATGCTCTTCATAATCATCCTTATTATACTTATGATAGAACTTATTAGCAAAATTTCTTATCTCACCATAATTAAAGCATTTGAGGGGCATTTTACCTTTATACTTGTCTGAACTTGTTCCCAATTTCCTTGAAATTAAATTAATTAGTTCATCTACATCTATATCATAAATGTCATCTTCTTTGGGTTTATTACCTTGGAACTTATTCTTTGGCTTCATCTTTGTCTTGAATGCTACTTCCTTCTTTGGTGGTATATGATCATTCTTCCTCATCTCATAGGTAGTAAGAGTGTCATGCAATTGATCCATCTTCAATTGAGTAAGATCATGACTTTCTTATATGGCATATACTTTTGGATCAAACTTGAGGGATAGAGACCTTAATAAAATTTTAACTATAGTAGCATCTTCAAGGTTTTGTTTAAGACCTTTGATAATGTTCATAATCTCATCAAATCTATTCATAAAGGATGATACAGAATCTTCTTCATTCATCTTGAGACTTTCAAATTTCCTTTTGTGAGTCTACAACTTAGCAATATTAACCTTTAAATATCTTTCATAAATGATTTTAATGTTTTCCATTATTTATTTTTCTATTTATAATGGATTATCTTGGTGTATTCAATATTTAAAAGATCACAAGTGATAGCATTCATTGCCTTATAATTGTTCTTAAACAACTTATTGTCTACAAAACTAGATTGAGAAGTAGTAGGAATAACATAAACATCCACAATAGATTACCATACATAAAATTCTAGGTAAATAATGTATGTCCTCATCCTAGTGATCTAAAATTCATAATTGGATCCATTAAACATCAGTTCTTTCTTAGTAGAGAAACCTCCTTGATAACTACCCATATTGTATCTTGGATCACCTTCAAGCTATCAAGCCTTTACCAAAGGACCTGATCTAATACCAATTGTTGGAGGTAAAATCATTGAGGGGGGTAAATTAATGAGCTAAAATATTTTAATCTTAATTCTAATCTTTTCAAAATATTTAAACAATCAACACATATCAACTTTATTAAGAAACATTAACAAGAGAGTTTATTCATTTAATGCATACACAAGATCAAAAATATAACACATAATTCATGTGGGAAACCATAATGTGTATTAAAACCCACTCTTAAGCCTAAAAAACATAAACTAATTGTCTTATAATAAATTAAAAATAAGATATCAATCAACTCCTTTAGATGAACAAACCTTGATCATATCCTCTTGACCAAATATCTTTAGTAAAACCCCTGTTTCAAAAGGAGTAACTACCCCTAAGGAAGATCAAATCATTTATACCCTCATTTGAAGTGAAAACCTCCACCTTATAACTAATGTATTCAACACTTAATGATGGATCTCTATTTATTTAAACCCTGTACAAACTCTCTCTATCTCATATAGGCCTCTCACATAGGCATGCTACAATCTCTCTCCTTTACTCAAATTGTCTTGATATGAACACTCAACTCTTTGCATATCCTTAATCTATAATAATGTTATTCAGACATTATGAATATTACCTATAGGTCATACACACAATCTTCAATCTACTCTACTCATCAATTCATCAATCGGGCATTCTACCTCTCCTTCGTTCCATAACTCTCACGTACACCTTACACAAGTCTTCTCAAAAGTCTATAAACCAACAAATTTGGTTTCAATATATATATATATATATATATATATATATATATATATATATAATTCATGAATTATCTAGACAAAAATATTTCCTTTTTGGCCATAATACATGCCTTCACCTTTAAGGCATCTCACATGGGTCACACTTAAGCACAATCCTATGGAGACCCATTCAACTCTTTGACACTTATCTAAGAAAATTAAGAAACACAAGAAAAATTTGAAAATTAATGAAACCATTACAAATTATCTATATGTCCTCTTTAATTTACAATAACCATCATAGTACCCTTCTGCTTAAACATAATTCACTCAAACAACATTTTGTTCACACAATCACCATGAACGAATACACAGTCAACTTATAAACATTTTTTCATATTTCATATGATTATTAAAACCTTCATAATGTACATAGATGGCCCTCATGGATTATATAATACTCAAAAATATCTAATTCATCATGAGACATCAAAATAACATCAAAATGAGCCCAATTACCATTCTCTAGTCACTTGCAGAACATAGTTGAACACACAATCAACTTTGGACTTTCATAAATTTGAGTAAACATAATTACATATATTCAAATATATATTTATAGATGTTCCTTGGAGTCCTATACATATATTATTTTTAAATCATGGTCAAATTATTTACATATTGAAAGATATAGCACAAAAATAAGACACTATTTTTCCTTTGTTAAATTCAAATATTTGAATTCAAACGATCATAGTTAAACCTCAAACACCATGTTATCATATCAAGTCCTCATTATTAATATTAAACACACACCATTTATCTTATTTTATTAATCTCAACCTTTAACACATATTTTACCAATTCCAAATGTTAAACCTTTAACATGTTGACCGCATCTCATGCAATCTTGCAATATTGACTCATCATACACTATCAATCTCTATGGATCAGATAGGTCTTTATGTTATAGAGATCACCATTAGATCTTACTAAAAACCCCCATGATCATTAAATTTTCACCCTCAAATAACTTATGATCAATTATATTATTAAACATCATGCACTTCTTATCATCTCATTCAATATGCACCATTAGATCAAAATTATATGATCGCCTATGCACTTTTGGATCTTAGAAGAAGCTCAATATTTATCTTAGTTAACCAATGAAAACTTTGACCTCTTTGACTTGATGCACACCATATATATTCATTATGTGATTTACTATGAGCCATTATATCTCTATTTGGTTCTAATCTTTAACATCGTGCATAATAGATAAAGTATGGGGACCATTGTTATCTACCTAGAAGGCCAACTTTGCACCTCCATATATTTTTCTTCGCTTAATAACATGTTATAAAATTTGGACTATATAATCTCCTCACATAGTATAATCCAACCATATAAAAATATACTCCTAAAACCTTCATATGTGTTAGATATAATGGAATTTAAATGCCTCCTTAGATTTATCAATTCATAGAGCCAACTATGTCAAGAACTATTTGGAAAGACCAACTTTGCACATGCATATCTTTTGTCACACTTCTATGCTTGACCTAAAAGTTATAAAAAATTAACTAGGCACAAAAATTAACAGACCGATATTATCACTTTCTCTTTAAATGTCCACATGTGCAAGATATGCCACCATCAAAATGCCTACTCAATGTTTCTTTCCACATTACAAATTTGGATAAGTATGGGAAAATATTATAAAAATACCTAAGAGCCTAACTTTGTACTTGCATATATTTTTTCATGCTTCATATATGGACTTGAGACTTTTCATATAGAAACTAAGGACTAATTTGAGCACAACCATATGACCAACTCCCCCTGACTCATCCACATGTGGTAATGGTGACATCAGTAAATTACCTACACAAATTTTTTATCACTAGACCCAAAATGTTTAGATGAAAACAATGATTAACCAGAATAAATCCACTCATGCACACAATCATTCAAATAATATAAAAAATCTTATAGTATCCCTATCATATGATAAATAATCATACTCATTATTGAAAATCTCTAACCATGCTAAAATTGAAGATTAACCAAGCATACTAGGACAAGCGCATTGCACACTTTGCCATTATCACTTAGACTATCAAGGTACTTCATCCACTCACCAAGATACCTCCATGAAATCACCATGAAATCATTAATAAATCTCCAACACTATTTACATACTATTATTTTATCTTATTAGTACAACTAAATCAACCTATTTTATCTAATATATTTATATATTTTGTTATTATCTTATTAGTACAAATATATTTAAAAATTCAATATAATTTATTTCCATATATTTTTGTTATCCTATTATTCCAACTAAATTGACAAACTCGATCTCATTCATTTTTAGCTTATAGATTTTAATTTCCCTAGTAAGTGTCTAGATAATCTTTTCAACATGTAACATCTATTTAACAAAGCTTCACATCATAATAAAACTAACATGATGAGTCTTAATAATCCTCATAAAGACTCTCAGATGCATCCATCATATCATGCATTAAATAATATTGATATTAACAATACCATGTTACTACTAGAACCACCAATTATCATACTCCTCACCATTCTACCTCTTTTCATAATATATTTATACCTATGGTAGAGTATGAAAGTGATATTGAGTATATGATTAAAATTATGCTCTTAATCAATAAAAATCCTCAACATCATGGTAAGGATATCATGGTCATTTATAACCTCATTATGGGCCTCACATTAGAGAACCCAATTCACCTTCACCTAATTTTGCTAAAGGATTTGGGGAAAGTCATTCCATGATTTATACCACACATTTCTCCTCTTTCATGCCTTATCATAATAACATGACATTATATTACATTAGATCTTAATATCCCATGCTAATCATCTTTAAAAACATGGTAGGCATGACCTTTAGTGGGTCTACTCAAAATAACCACACTAATAATCAAATCCATACAATTATTAGTGCATCTCAAGCTATTATTTCACCCAAAACTCTCAATGCCTCCCATAACATTAATCAAAGTAACATTAACACTAATCAATTTTTATTTCAAAATTTAAATCAAGTGGATACTTTTCAAAATAATAGTGCCAATCAAATGATGGAAATGAAAAATTATCTAATCTACTTCCAAAATCATCCTCAACCTACTCCATGGGGAGTGAAAAATCCTAATGCCCCACCCACCCCATTTCTATATGCACATGATAACCTTATACTAAAACCTCAACTTATTAACAAAGCTATTAAACACTTATAAAAATAATGTTTAGTTACTCAAATTATAAACATTGACATATGTGGCATAGTTTCCATTATCACTTATAATGGATCCACTGATCTAACCTTGCATTTAAGGACTTTTGAAAAGGTATACAAAGATTGGGTTAAACTCAACATATTTTCCACCACCAAGATATTATCTAAAACCTTTTCAGGTGATGTTTTAAATTGGTATAATCAACTTAAAAATTATTCTATTGATATTTTTTAATACTTAGTCAATGCATTAGTTCAATAATTACAAACTAATGATCTCCCTAAAAACATCCTAGTTCATTTTATCAATTACAAACAATTAAATTATGAAATATCATAAATATTCATCAAACTATGAAAAGCCTTGTCTAAAAATCCTAAGAATAACTCCTCATCCTCTATAACACTTACAAAAATCAAACTAGATAGATATTAGATCACTGATATATCTCAAAATCTATCTTTACTCTATATCAAATAACTTAAGCATAAATTTAACCATCTATTATTATCTAGCCATGTGTCACCTACCATTGTCTCACCATTTGTACAACTACTAAGCATAGTCTCCCCATCTATGCATCCTCCAAAAACCTCATCTTTAAATCATCACCCGAAAACAAACCCTAGATTCATCATTCATGCCCATCTTAGGCTATGCCTAAGTGGTCTCTCTATCACCCAACTTTTCCCTAGCCCATCTAATGGGTCATCTAAGATGTCAACTATCTTTGCTTCCTATTGCCTACTTCGATGTTATATCCATGGTGGTCATTACTTCTCCTACTATAGAACTAGAAGTGGTACCTCTGGTACTCTTACCTCTACATGTATCTCATCTCACTCTACTACTTGTCATGCTCGACTAGTTCATGGTCTCTCATGATGTGGTTTGAGCTCTAGCCTCATAAATACTGGCCCTAATCCTCCTCTCCCCCATATCTCTCTCACATGCTAGCCCCAAAATGTGAGCACCACTATCAACACCATTAGGTGAGGTTATCCCATCTACCTTGGTACACATGCTACTCGATACAAATCTATCCACTAAGTACAGTTCCCTGTCACCTCTATCCATATTAAAATTGTCATAACTATGTCCTAATTAGGTCATATCATAGTAATGTGTTGATAAGGATTCTATTTAATATCTTTTTGTCTCACCATCTATAGAACTAACATGTAAGGCAAAGCATGCATTACCTAGTCCTATCTCCATCTTTGAACATGAAGTAACCTATCATTGACTGTATGGGGTAACACAACTAGCTAATGCATAAGAAACCTTTCATATATCCATACTATCAATAATATAATGGTCCCATAGACTTATTCCCTCTAGATAACACTCTATACATGTCATGCATGAGCTATACCTAAATAATAGATCTCAAGTCATATAACACCCTATGTTCTAATATCATCTGGGTTAAAGCTATTATAAATAGTGCTACCTTATCATCTAATTTATGACATAACACCCATGCTATCACAAGTCAAATCACATCCTTTTAGATATCTATAATCTATGAGGTATATACATCAAACATACTCACTCTCAATCTAGGGTATATCCTCTCTAAACCTATCACCCATATGGCTAGGGTTCTATTTTCTTCCTAATTATCTAGCACTCCCATAACCATAAGTGTACCTACTATAGGCAGTTGCAAGATGGCATGCACATCCTTTAAAGTGATACCCACTACTATGGTAACCCCCTCCACCTCCTACCTAAAAAATTAAGTCAACCATTCTTAGGCTCTTAGGAACATGACTAAAAAATTTGAACTCAAAGGAATCCTACACATGTCTATTATGCCTCTTAGGCCTAATGAGATCATTCTAGTTCTATCCTCAATAGATAAGTGTTCTAATAAGTCTGAGAGCCATGATGCATCCACTAAGTGCCAAGACCTTAGACACCCCTATAACCATAAAAAATAAGATATTTATTAGATCCCCCATGTCATTTATAATCAAAATATATTATTTTCACTTTTTGACAAAAACAAGCCTTAATTACTTTAATTTGTTCATTCATATCAATTAGATCTATTATTAGCCTACTCAGCCATTTTAACTCTCACTCAATCATTTTGGGCCCTTCTATCACTCTTTCAACCTATTGCATGCATTTTCATACTATTTTGGTCCCTTGGTCAAACACTAGTTTGACCAAAAATTCCTTATTTTGACTTGGTTGACTTACCAAACTAAGCCAACCCCTCTATTTTTCCCCTCTTAGTACTAAGTTGTCACAATGGATTTTTCTACTAGGTTGGTAGAAATGTACTACATTGGAAGTCATCAAAACACAACAGGTCAACACATACCTAGTAGGTTAGTAGTGTGGATTTTACCAATTTTCATCCTCCTAGGTCAACTAGGTTGACCTCTTTATTTTTACCTGTTGACCCCTTATATTTTGTGAAATAAATACCTTTTGATAGTTATTTCCTGAAACCCTTCCAACTCATTTTTTTATATGGTTTTTCCTACTTGTAACATCTTTTTTGGGTTCATTATGATGTCTAAAAATACTCTAAATTACAAATTTATTAAAAAAACACTTAAATTTAATAAAAGATTTAAAAACTAGCTTTAGATTCTCAGTTGCTTACCTGAGTTGCACCCACTGCTATTGCTGAGGTTCCCTCTCATCTAGCATGCCTTTTCCTTACCATATTAGCTCACTTGGTCTCTTCGTGCTCTTTTTATCTCCTTCACAATTCAAAAAATCCAAATGATTTCCCTCAACCCTATTTAAAATCACTTTTAAAAATTCTTAAAGTTTTCAAATATTTTCCATCAGATTCCTTGTTTTGCCCATATCTTTGTTTCTACTAATCTATTTTTCAAACCATAAAATGTTATGGAATCATGATGACGTAGATAATATTTTCCACTACTATATGTGTATCTTCCAAAACTTTTAATTTTTGGCTATTTTACACTAATATCTATGGGTTCACCTAATGTTCTTCACATTTGGATGCCTTCACTTATTTTGCACTCTACTTATTTATCTATAGCACTATGTTAAGTAAATATATGTGCTTTTTTAATTATATCTTTCTAGTTAGCTTATTTTCTATCTTAATGCACTTTACTTAGCATTAGTGTTATGTGTTATCATGTTCTATTTCCCAAAGCACCATCCATGTTTCACTCACATGACACATGATGAGCTTCAAGTGGTGCATGTATATACACATAATATTTTCAAAATTGTATCAATTATTGACACTTTATATCTTTTAAGAACTCATCACATCTTAATCTCTCTGAGTGCATGCCTTAATGGGTACACTAGGAAAGGGGTGGGTAGACCATTGATGCTTTGTAGGATTATTGTCCTTTCTGACACTTTTTATCTACACATTTGTCTCTTAAAAACCTTATCCCTAAGCTTATTCTTCTCTATTTTACCCTATGTATTTATTTCCCATGTTTCATCCTCTTTTTATTTAACTTAATAACCTTTTGTCAATCAACTATACTAGGTTGATTGGGTCGACCCTCTATAGTTTTGGGTGGTTTTCATTTAGGAACTAGTTTGGATATTAGCCAACCTAGCTCATAACCTAGTGAATAATTATCCAAAATTATTCTATATCGACAAGGTTTACCCTATTATCCAATATTTTTGAAAGGGTTTAGGGTTAGAGTTACCTATATATAAAAGTTCATTTCACCATTATTGAGAGAAGAGAAGAAGTAAGATATATTGTGCATCTGCTTATTGACCATTCTACTTGAGGAGAAAGCTTAGGGTTCTATACTTTCTTTGGAGATATGGATCATTTCTTGTGGAGAAGTATTTTAGATGCATTGATAGGTTATGTATCTTAGATCTGATTTGTCTTTGTCATCCATACATATCACAACAACATCTTGCAAAGCACCTTGGTTAAGGGAGAGATTGAGGCTCGACAGGTTCATCTTCAAAGGTAAGTATTCCTAACTTTATTCCTCATTTATAAGAGTAGATAAATATGAATTTATAATTCTCTTCCATGTATTAAGATTCTATATACATTGACATGAGTATATGTCTCTTATACATATTTACTTTTATTATTTGTAACCCCCACTTTGTGCCACAAGCTTTGGTGAGCACTAGATTCGATTTAATTTGCTTGTTATTTTATTAGTTAATATAAAACACATGACCCCCTTTAGGTTTATTTCATGATTTTTCTTTATTAGAGTCTTTGAAACCCTTCCTAGCACTGTGTATTGTGATAAGAGATCCCCTAATCGAGTCTCGTAGATCCTCATATTGGTCATGTTCCCACTTAACAAATGTGTCCCCAATCAAAAGTGCATGGTATGATTTATCTTATCTAAGTTAGTATTTATTTATATACATGATGTATTTCTAATTGCATACATTGTCCTATAAGCTCATTTGTACTCCCTGTAGGAAGGTGCCCTTCCCTCTACTAGAACCACTGACTCATACAAACTATGATAATAAGCCAACTCATCCTTCATATAAAGGATGGCACTTTTAACATGAAGGGCATCATCCTTGTCCTAGATTACATACTGAAGTGATATATCCAAGTGCTTAGATGTCATAATCTAATGATCCTCTACTAACTCATACTAAAGCCATTGGACATCATTTTCTAACATGTCTCGATCTATGTGAACCCTATCTCATTCATATCTATAAATATCTCACCATATTACATAGTAAACTAGCCTTAGATGGCTATCATCTAGGCAACCTAGCCCTTCAATGCTATAATATTGATACCCTATAATTTTGTAGTCTCACCCTGAGGTGTCACAAGCTTAGCCCATACACCAACTACATCCTACTCTAGGCTAGATATATTAGCTAATATCACTATAATCTCATGTTAAAGACTATAAATTAAATCATGTTACTTGAATTACCTAATAATACTAGAGGTACCTACCTCCCATGTGCATATATAGGAGGTCTTACTTCCTATGTACCTATACATATGCCTTAACTAGAGGACCCTACCTCATTTATGTGTGTACCTAATTTCCCTACCTCACTTGTGATTTTACCCTCATTTAATTTTCCACCTTCATCCTTGACCATTATTTCACATACCAAATTAACCTATCCCCCATCCTTATATCTATACCCATATCCATCTTGACTATCTTCAACATCTGAGCTAGAGTATGTAACCAAGGGAGGAATATATGCCACATGATGTACTAGAATCTGAACCACCTATTACATAGTGTGTTTCATAGGAACTTGAATAATCTATAATGGGATATCCTAAAATATCACCAGCCATGCTATACCCTATCCTTATACCTAAAGTTACCCTTGTGCTAGGTCATCTCTCTACCACACTACTCTCCTATGATGTCTAGGTTTTTAGGGATAGAGTCTCATCAATTGAATGGGCCTGACATCTACCCACCAAGCTACATAGGTGTCTATAATGTTAGCATCTATAAATCCACCTATATAGGCTTAATATATAGGCTATACCATATCAAAATTAGTAATCACTTGGGCTCTTGAAATTCATATCCCCCACTATATAATATTTTGAGTCACATTCATGAAGAAGTGGGCCCATTAGGTACACCTTGTTCAATCTTGAATTATCATTATACTCAATCAAGCATGTACCTATCTATAATGAAGTTATGTTGACCTATAATGTAATATAATGTTAACATATATCTATTCACCTATCCATCCTCTATCTAGATGAACTAAATATCCATAGACATTTATGTTAGGGTGTGGAGCTAAAAGCTTCAACTATGCAGACGAAAATAGGAGGTTGCTGAAGATCCAGGAGTATCAGCATCGGCAGTATGACTGACGTCAGTCAAGATGAAGCAAAAGGCAACTGGCATCAGCAGGAAGTCGGCCGATGTCAGTCAGCACTAGGCAAGTAGGGACTGATGTCGGTCACCTATGTGTTTCAAAACTATTCGTTGCACGAATAGTTAGTTAAGTGAACGGAGTGTTTGCATGTAAAGGCTATTTCGAGTCTTGAGCTACGTGTCTATTATTAGTAAACTAAGAGTCTAAGTTATTGTTTAAGTCTGGGATCTATTTATAGACCCATTGGCATGTATTGTAATTATGAGCTAGAAAGGAAGGTAAGGAAGATCCTTCCATTGTAAGATCATTGAGGTGCAAGTTGTTGCAAGCTCATAGGAGATCTACATGTGTAAGTATGGTCTATTGAATTGCAGGTTACATGTTCATGGGAGATCTACTTGAAGTACTTTAGAGTGCTTGGTATACTGGTAGGGTTATTACTGACTGATTGGAGAGGTGAACACCAATTCTGTGTGTGAGTTGTGTGTTGGGACCATTTTTAGTACGAGAGTGTTTTGAAGAAGAATTATTGTACACTTGAGGTGTGGGAAGCCTCTGTAAGGTTGAAGAGATTGGCATCTCTTTATTGTATTCTTTTCTATACAAATGTTAATACAAGATAGTGTATTGTCTCTCATATTTTGTGCTATTTGTGAATTCTTGTTACTTGTGCTTCTGGTATATTTTTGCATGTTTAATTGCTTGTATTTGGTATTCATATTGTGCTCTTTTTGAGGAGCAAGATCCTAACAAGTGGGATCAGAACAAGGTGTGTTGTTCTTAGATTCCCTGACAACTGGTATTAGAACTTTTGGTTGGGATACTAACAGGTTGGATTAGATCTGGTTAGTGTGTGTTGATTGCAGGTTACTCACAGGATTTTTGTTTGAGTGGGAGTAGAGCAATGGAAGAAGACAGTAAGCTATGAATGGATAATTTTAATGTCAGGAGGTCTAAGTCTAGGTATGGCAGAATAACCTACTATAAATGTGGAAAGAAAGAGCATGGAATATAAGATTGTTGGTTGGTAGCAGATCAGCATGAAGGACATGAAGAAGAAGCAGATGTTGTGGATTACGTTGCACAAGATGCTCCGGTATGTTATTTAGATAAAGTAGAATCTTGGGTTTTATATTCTAGTGCCTCTTTTCATGCATCCCCAAATAGGGAATTTTTTCATGAGTATGTCCATGGAGACTTTGGAGAAATTTGTGTAGGGGATGGTAAGCCTTATCAGATGGTTGGCAAAGGGAAAGTGAAGCTGAAATTGTAGATAGGTAACACATGGGTGTTAAAAGAGGTCATGCATGTCTCAATTCTAGAGTGGAATTTGATTTCTATAAGAATTTTGGGTGATGAGGGTTGCACATTAACTCTCACAGTGGACTCTTGGAAGGTTACCAAGGGTGCACTTGTTGTAGCAAGAGGTAAGAAAGTAGGTACGCTTTATCTATCTACTTGTATTACTGATTCTCTTTCTGGGTTATCTACTTTAGCTGTAGATTCAGAGATGTGGCTTAATAGGCTTGGTCACATGAATAAGAAGGAGATGCATGTTCTTGAGTCAAAGGGTATGCTTTCGGATTTGAAGAGCATAGATCGAGGTTTTTGTATACAGAAGAAGAAGGTGACATTTCTTGAGGAATCTGATGTTAGTGACAAGAACAAGAAAGCCTTGGTTTTCAAGGAGAAGGTGATGGACAAAGTTTAGCACAAGGGGAAAAATAATTTTGAGTAGAGCAAGGGTGATTTGGACAAGGGTTTGATCCAAAAGGAGCTCATGGGAAAAAGTTAGTTCTCACAAGCAAAACATAGAGACCGACGTCGGCTAGAAAAACGGCATCGGCATCTAGACAGGGACCGACATTGACTATGTGCAGAATGATGTCAGTGACTTAGGGACAGATAAACACCGGTGTCGGCAAGGGAGAACTAATGTCAGTGATGAGGAAGTCACAGGAAACGGACATCAGTCGGGTACAGACTGAGATGTGACTGGCATCGGTCACTGAGACAGATTTTGGGTGGACAGCAAGCTGTCAAGGAGTCTCAAGTGCCCATATGGAGGACTTAAAGGGTAGGTAAGCCTCAAATTCATCATTTCCCTTCTTTACACTACTTGTTACTCACTTATGGTAAAGAACTAGGAAGTTGTTAAAGAAGTAGAGCAGGTAGATCTAGGAAACAGTGGGAGCTAGGCATGGATGAGGAGTGTGAGTCCTTGGAGGAGAACCAAATAGGAGTTTTGGGTGGAGTTGCCAGCTGGAAGTAAGCACTGAGAGATAGATGGATGTTTAGGATGAAGATGAGTGGAAATGGATATGTGAGATAGAAGGCCAAGGTATATGGTCTTGTATAAGCTATAGGGCAATGGAGGTTTGATCATTGTGTTTCTCTTTACCAGGTTGGATAATATTAGCTACATTAACCTATTACTATATGATGTGCTTTTTGTAGGGTTACATATACAAGGAGTTACTGAACTATAGGTAAAGCTAGTTTAGAGGTATGTCATGAGGAATCTGAGAGTAGCAAGATTCTTTGGCATGAGTGTGTTCTAGGGACATGGAAGGTCACAGGTTGACTTTGTTTCAGGATGATTGTGTGAGACCGGTTAGCACGCTGATGGTTGGACAGTTCACAGAATAGTGTCTTGATTCACATAATGAGGTTAAGTGCATGGTATGTACTAGACCTAAGTTTTCTCAAGTAGTGGGAGTTGTCACAAGTTTAGATCTAATCCGAGAAAGAAGCATTGGAGGGCAGTTCAGTGGATTTTTAGAGGGACCAGCAGCAGGTGCACATGCTATGCAGGGTCAAGTTATTTTCTACATGGTTTGTAGATGTGGATGAAGTAGGTGATTTGGATGATAGGAGTTGCACTATAGGTTTTGTGGTGGTTGGTATTCAAGAGTGATCTTGAAGAGGGATACAGAATCATGGGAACAAACTAGACAAAGTACAGGTATAGGTACAGTTGCAGCTGTTTATCCCCAAGTGGGAGATTGTTAGGGTGTGGAGCTAAAAGCTTCAACTATGCAGACAAAAACAAGAGGTTGTTGAAGATCCAAGAGTACCGGCATCAGCAATATGACTGATGTTGTCAAGATGAAGTAGAAGGCAACTAGTGTTGGTAGGAAGTTGGCCGATGTCGGTCAGCACCAGGCAAGCAGGGACCGACATCAGTCGCTTGTGTGTTCCAGAACTATTCGTTGCACAAATAGTTAGTTAAGTGAATGGAGTGTTTGCATGTAAAGTCTATTTTGAGTCTTGAGCTGCGTGTCTATTATTAGTAAACTAAGAGTCTAAGTTATTGTTTAAGTCTGGAATCTATTTATAGACCCATTGGCATGTATTGTAATTATGAGCTAGAAAGGAAGGCAAGGAAGATCCTTCCATTGTAAGATCATTGAGTTGCAGGTTGTTGCAAGCTCATAGGAGATCTACATGTGTAAGTATGGCCTATTGAATTATAGGTTGCAGGTTCATGGGAGATCTACTTGAAGTACTTTAGAGTGCTTGGTGTACTGGCAGGGTTATTACTGACTGGTTGGAGAGGTGAACACCAATTCTGTGTGTGAGTTATGTGTTGGGACCATTTTTGGTAGGAGAGTGTTTTGAAGAAGAATTAATATACACTTGAGGTTTTGGAAGCCTCTATAAGGTCAAAGAGAGTGGTGTCTCTTTATTGTATTCTTTTCTATACAAATGTTAATACAAGATAGTGTATTGTCTCTCATATTCTGTGCTATTTGTGAATTCTAGTTACTTGTGCTTCTGGTATATTTTTCCATGTTTAATTGTTTGTATTTGGTAATCATATTGTGCTCTTTCTGAGGAGCAAGATCCTAACAAGTGGGATCAGAACAAGGTGTGTTGTTCTTGGATTCCCCGACAATTTATCGAATGAAATCGCCATCTATAATAGTGTTAATGGCCTATTAGTATAGATACAAGTCACACATGTGACTTGGTAGACCTACTTCTATCTAAAACCAACCATAAACTAATGGCTTCATTAGGTCCCCACTAAAAACTCTAAGTAATATGCCACTATATATCTATGTACTCCTAGGCCCAAATCTAAAGCAAGGTATTGTGCTAGATACTTTAAACCCTCTAATATATAATCATGTGCATGTCATGGTATAACTAGGTCAATATAGCTAGTCCCCATGAAAAATGTATAGTATAATAGAGTATGTCTTGAATCATCATATAAGGATAATTTAGAAGAAGTGCCACTCTTATCAACCATCCAAAGGCCACTGATAAGAGCCATCATAATGATAACTACTTTGGGTACTAATGAATCTAACTGTGGTGGCATCACCACAAGATTTACCATTATCTATTCTCTAGGAACAACATCTAGAGGCCATGTTGAGTCCTCTTATGTGTCATTATTAATGGACCCCTTGACAAATACTATATTTGTCACTTTAATCAGGTCCTCCAAAATGGTGTCCCTATCCTGTAACATCCAATAGATCCTTTGGCCATAAATAAACACATCTAATATCTTCCATACATCCTCTAGTGTCACCATGGCTTCACCTATGGTTAAGTAGAATATGGACATATTAGAGTGCCATAAATATGTTAATGTTAACTAATAGGCTCAATCTACATGTATAACTGGCATCTAAAATATGTACCATAAGTTAATAGCCTCCAAAAATCTTATGACCACATAAGTCATAATCCTAGAATGATACAATACCCATGATCATAGCTCACACACTGTCATGACACCTAATCACTCCTAAATATCATAATGCTAAAACAAACCAAGTCAATAACTTATCTATTTTTCCTTGAGTGGATCATGGTACCACATTCTTCTAATTTTTCCCTTGGCATTCTATTATCCTATCTTGTTTTATCCTTTCTAATATTCCATTGGTCCTTTAAAGTGTTTTCACCATTTTCCTTGGTGATCTCACTATTCAGTAATTCATTCCCACTATTTGGTAGAGTGTTCTCCACTATTTATCTCACTGGTCCAAAAACATGCTATTTTACAGGTTGTTCCTACCGATTGGTAAGATGAATTCAATAATACCAACAATTTAACCATTTCTAGATGTTTTTTGATGTTTTTAGTATGTTATTGGTGATTCCACTAATTGACTTGTTTTTTTCCATTTTATTTAATAGTATCATTGTTTATGCAATTTATGGCCAATTGGGCAATATCATCATTTTGGAAATTTTAGTATAAATTGTCAAATTCACTATTTGTACCATAAATTTGTCATTAGGTTGGTGATATAACCAATTTTTTGGATGATTTCACCATTTTCATCTACTTGAATATGGTGAATTCACATTTTCATTGTTTTATAGGGCCTAATAAATATAATGAATATAATATTTAACTAATACAAAAATTACTTACTAATGACCTACTCCCCGATGGTCATTAGTGCTCTTTCACTCACTCACCCAAGTGCCTATGGTGAGGAATATTAAGAATTTTATTAACTTTTTTTTCACACAAAAACCATGCTCTATATTTCAATAGTGGAGGGTGAAAATGAATGATTTCCACCCCCAGGGGTTAATTTATAGATTGAAATTTGATTTTTAGCCCTTCCCCTATTATGATCCTTTTTTCTTCTTAGGATGCTCATTTTTTCCTTGTTTATCCATTTTATGAACTATTTTTCTTCTAATTGATCCATTTTCAACCTCTACTATTAACAATCATGCAATTTTATTCTCTTTGAGGGTCCATAAGTAAAAATTAATTTTTTCCTACCCCATCATTGAGATGGAATATTGGACCTTCCAAACATTGTTTGGGGCAATTTTGTAAACCCATTTTTCATAAATCAATCAAAATAAATTTATATGATAAAAAACTTATTTTAATTATGATTATTTTAAGTAACATTTTTATTCTTTAAAAATGTGTTTATTTGACCAAATATATCACCACACCATTTAAAATAGGGGCAATACGTAGACATCCAATTCTCACTACTATTATGTCAAAATTGCAAGTCTAAATGTCTTACCACAATCACACATAAACTAGACCGAAATCACCAAAAAACTCGAACACACATTACTTGTAATTTTTTATTTTCATCATTATTTACCTAATTGGGGAATAATCCTATACACAATTGTCACCTTGTTTTAATACATCTCTAGTCAAATTATAACCTAATAAATTGGTGTTTTCAACCAATAGTGAAAGACAACTTATCAAATTATAATAACTTTAAAAATATTAATTAGAATCACTTAGTTAAGAAAATACAATCAAATTCTTATGTGAAAAATCCATGAAAAATAAATGAATATCTAATTTTGGAAAATGAAAATTCAAATATCAGGTCTATGATCATCATCGCCCATGACATCATCAAAAGGGGTGTCATCCACAAAACATTAATGGAGGTAAATAAATGTTTAAGGATAGTCATTCCTATTAATTTCTCCCTTCTTTCAAAATATCAATTGTTTATCCTTCTAAAATTTAACTCATTTATGGCCATTCATCTCATTTTTATCCAAAGGCCATAATTGATTTACCTAGCCTATAAATTCAAGAGCTACCATGGACAATTATCAATATTTTTAGTTCAAGGATATAATGCATAATTTATGTAAAATATTGAACCACTACTTCTATATACACATAAAAATTCAATCCAAATTGTTCATTAGGAGATATTAGAGGCACTTTCCTAACCACATTACCAAAGATCTTGAGTTCCATATCCAAGTATAAACATGCTTGTGGACCATTCATGAAGATAATTCACATTATGATGGTTTAATTGCCTTGTTATGCTTCTTGTTTAGTTTCCTCACTTCAATGATATTTACCAACAAAGGTAATAGGCCTAATATGTTAGATTTTTTATTTTTTTCATGTTTTTATACTAATAAATTGACTAACCTATTTCATAATCCTATTTCACAAATATGTGATCCCAAAAATTTAGGGATGATTAATATTATTTCATAATTAGTTTATGGTTGAAACCTAATATTCTATTATTTATATTATGTTTTATCAAATTTGGGAAATCCTAGAAATATGTAGATTATCATAAATGAAAACCTATTATGAAAAAATAGGAATAATAATACTACATATATAAAAAATTAATTGATTTAAAACTTTATAAATATGTAAACTTATTAAATAAGGAAAATGCAATAAAACATTATAATTTAGGGGGAAAATAATGATTTAGTTTGAATCAAAAGTTGAAATTGGTAGGTTGAGTAGGTTTTCTAACTATGAAGTAGGATGTGAAGGTGGCTAGATATTTGGATAATAACACCCTAGCTGGATAGTAAATCCAAGCACTCATGTACTCTTTGAGGTTGGCCTTGTCTAATAAAAAAATGAAGACCTAGGGTTTATGGGTTATGTTCACCTTTGTTTATATTTTTTGTATCTTATGTGGGAGCTTTTGATCCTACGTGAAGACCACTACATGATTTTTATCCTTCAAAACTTTAGTTGCTTGACATATGAAGAATAATACAAATAAATGGAATAAAAATAGGTCAATAGTTGAATTTCAGCATGACCTAAAAACCCCAAGTGCTAAGTGATACACACATAGTAATACTCCAAAAAAGGATCAAAATTCATGTATTTCTTCCATGCTATGATAACATTTAAATAACTAGTTCATTATGCTATATGTTGGTGCAATATTGGTATGATTAAATGCCTTTACCATGAATTTTGACCTTGGACATGTATTCCAACTTTAGTTATAACTATTGGGGCTATATGTAATCTAAATTAGGAGAAATAAGGAATTTTATCTCAATGTGAAATTATATTTTTGGTGATTTTAAGTGTGGTATCCTCCTTCATGAAAAATGGTTTGGAATGTGTTTATATAGTGGTATATTTTATATTAATTTGAATTTGGATTATTTGGGACATAGGCTAACTTTTCATCACTTTAAATTTTTTGAATTAGCCATTATTTGATAGGAAGACAAGATAGGGAACTTGGACAATAAATTAGGGCAATCCTATCCAATGGGGTGTTGTTTCCTAATGGGGATAAATAGAGATATTGTGGGTATGTCATGGATTAAATTATGGATAAGGATACTGACATAAGAAATAAGTGCATTTTGGGGTCATCTATCAACGTAGAAGAGCGATTATTCCTTGCATAAGGTGGTTGAGAGTGGTCAAAAGGCCCCATGATAGGTCATTATCTAAGTGTGTTAAAAGAGTGGTTAAAAGTGCACTATTTTAATCTTAAATTAAACTTATGTTACTAATTTTCCTCACTTTTATTCTAGTAATGGAGAAAAGATAAATTAATATATTAAAAGGAAAAGTGTGTACATTAACTCACCTATTAAGTGTAGTCATGAACGCAACCAATAACATTGAATTGTGCTCCATGTAAACCTAAAATCAGTCTTTACTTAAGATGAATATAAAAACTAAAAAGATAATAAATTAGTTAATAATAAGGAATGAATACACTTGATTGGGTATGATAATAATTATGTTTTCATTGGTGAAAAACTTGTGATTTTATAGGCTAGGACCCTTGGAAATTTCATTTACATTAAATAAATTGGATTGGAATATGCATGCCCCAATCCTCATTAATAATGAGTGTGATTAATAAATCAATAGATTTTTGACTCCATTGCATACCTAAAGTATTGAAGTAATTTTGAATCCATGTATGAATAAAAATATATGATTCTAGTCCAAATAATAAACCAATCACTGAAGACAAAATAAGGTTCAATTCTAGTGGAAAACTAGTGTAAACACTGAGTATAATTTGGGTATAGTGTATATAATGTGGATAATGAAATGTATTTTCTATTATATCTATAAATATAGTTTAAAACTGATTAATGAGGAATTCATGTGTCATGTACATGCCCCCAAACTGATATCTAGTGGATATAGGTTCTACAATTGAGTAATAATAACTATGATTCTAAGCAAACATGTGTGTTAACCTAGAATAAAAATTCACTAATGATTCCCTAAATTGAGAAAATATATGTTAGAATTAATTAATTCTATAAATTGAATATTTAAGGCTATTACATATTTCTCTATATTAGTCGAGATTCTGAGAAATTATATAAATTCTCTTTTTAGGCATTTAGACAACATCAATTGGAAGGATATGAGAATAGTGCTCTCTTGTTTAATGGGGTGCTCTTGTCCTATGTAATAACTAAAATTGTGAGAATAAAAATGTGTTATGTAATAACTATCAAATTATGTATGTGTGTTTATTTGGGAGGTATTGTCTCTAATACAAACCTATGTGAATGCCACCTCTTTTGAGGTGAGTGGGTTGAGCTTGAAAAATAACTTCACTCAAAATAAAAAGTTATGTGATAGATTTTTATGACATAAGGATGTAGATATAATTAATAGTGATAACATGGATAACCATGGCATATTAATATAAATAAAATCATCATAGTAATAATGTGATACATATTTATGAAAAACATTTATAGCAAGAGTGTCTAAATAGATGTTAGCATTTAGGCACAAAAATAAGTGATCAAACTAAGTATGTAATGATGAATATAAATAATTAGAGAGGGTGAATGATATCCATCATGTAATTGGAAGGTATGGGTGGATGTTTAATGCCCATCATAACATCAAAATATAAGTAAGGAATAAATCAAGGTGTCATGGCCATGACACACAAAATCAAAATGTACATGAAAATTACACAAAGAATGCAATATAATGCTAAGGGGAATGTTAAGATGTAACTCACTAAAATATAATCATACATAAGGACATGTTAAAATATACTTATACCTAAAGAATCAAATAATGGAGGCTTAGATACACACACAAGTACATGTTAAAATATCCACATACACATAGAATAAACACACAAACACATGTTTAAATGTCCTCAAATGCATATAAACAAAGGATAAAATCTTATATCCACAAAAAAAAGACATTAAAATATCTTCAAGGTAAACAAACAATGCATACAAGACATAAATCTAGGAAATCAACATGAGAATCATGCATGAAACTATGTGATTGATCAACAAGAGATAATTATTAGCATGATTAGATTAAGTATTTAAGATAATAAGTCATATATGAAAATGTTAGTGAGTGTAAAATATCTAAATATGTAATTTTATATAAATAACTGAGCTATGATTAAGATAAAGTATCCAAATAAGGATAAAACCTATGTATGGGATGCCCCCAATGAGATAGTTAATGGATTTACATGTTGTTGAAATCCTATGTGCAGTCTGTAATTGAGTAATGAAAATATGATCCCACTAAGATAATGTGATGATGCACACTATAACATGGTGATTATTTCCAATAGGATGTTGTTGTCTAATTTTAGTTTTTAAATGTGTAATAGTCTAATAACCTATAACTTGGTCTAAAAATAGTATTTTATGTAATTTATAGTCACTCATGTACATTGGTGAAGCATATATGATATAAAATTGGATAAAAAAAGTAATGAATAATTTTGCATAAATTAATTGATGTATGAAAAAGTACATACAAGCATGCATAGATCTTAATTTTTTATATTTTATGGAATATGTTGTTTAGTTCATCATCTCAATCCCAGGTGCACCTATTGCATTAGATGTACTAAGAAAGCTTGGGTATCAATTTGGGGACTTACATCCTCTCATTTTAGTATTTTTTTGAGACAATATAGGGCATGAGCTTTAGGTAATGGGATCCATTAAATAGCCTTTGTGGAATATATCTCCAATAGATGTAATGTTACCATTAAAGGTTCAATACCAGTTTTGGCATTGACCTAAAAAAAATACACTTATAGATAAACCAATTAAAACATATTAAAATAAAAATATATACTTTGTTTCACTTCATAGTTTATAAAGAAAAGGAAAGATCACTTGTTCATAAATAAATAGAGAGAGAGAGAGGGGGGGGGAATAAAGCCTTCCAAATAAAGGGTTGAAATAAATTCTTCTAAAAACAACACGTGCCAAACTATATTTGCATCACTATATTCTAATTTTCATGATGACTCAAGACATAATCACACAAGGAGAGATGTAAAACTCAACTTCAATATTCCTTTGATGAAAAAATTACAAATTGGTATTGAGTTAACTACACATCAGTCCTTATAGACTTCAAATGAAGTAAAAATAATTAGAGAACCTAACTAAAATAGTAGGGACATCTTAGTTAACACATGTACTCTATATAAGATCATAAATTATGGTCTTATAACATTAGTTTTATTCCATTAAAGTAGAAAGAAAGTAGAAAGCCTTCAAGATAAGTAGACACATTTACATAAAAAATCAATTTAGCATTAATCTAATAATGTTTTTTTCAAATAAAGTCAACCCTTAAAAAATATTACATAGCCATATATAGAATAAGAATGGGTATCATTTCCTAATATCACAAGTCCCCACTCTAATCCATCATGGCATGAAATGGTTGTAATTGAATTATACCAAAATATCCCATATCCTAAAATATATGAAAGATAAGTCTAAGGGCCCACTAAGAGAGAATCAAGAGGAAGTTTGAGGTGAACCACACCCACTATCTAGTATGTGCCTCCTCATCTACCAATGTGGTTATCACCAATTCAAATTCTTGGTCCAAATTGTCAAGGTTCATGGGAGGCTCTCAAAGGACCACCTTAACTTAGGCTAGTAGTTGCTTGTGAAGTTGGAGTGAGAACTTGAAGGAGACCCTTACCTTATACACTTATGTAATGCTTGTTTTCAACTGGGTTCTTAGGTCCATAATTTCTTTGGCCCAACTTTGTTATCTTTCACCACCTTCTTCTACATATCCTTGTCAAATTAGACTAAGTGAACCCTAAATTCCCATTTTTATAGAAAGGTGCCATATAAGTGTAAATCATGGTGATGTTTACCTATTTGAAATATTTTAGTATCTACTCTTTAATATTTTAATAGGCTTGATCATTATTTACACTAGGGGTAACCATTACTCAATTGAAGTCATTATGTTCTTGACATAAGTGTGGTAAAGGTTCAAATCTACCAAGGCAATGAGATTAAGCTCTAGGAACATACCCTTATGAAGGAATATAGTGATCCTTTTGTGTAATTATCTCCAAGTAAGCTTGAATGTGATATAAGTACACTTTTCACTTGGTTAGGGCTCTGGTTACTTCTCCAATATTTATGAACTACATAAGGGCCTCCTCAACTTGATTAATTATATCTGCTAGAAAAGTGGTCTTCATATATGGTTTGAGTGATATAACCTAATCCCTCTTGCCTTCCATGAGATTATAAATCTTTTAATTAGTGGCCCAAATCACCCAAATAGGGTCTTCAACCACTTTTTCCTATCTACTAGATGTCCACACTTTGGTGAGAGAGAATAGGTTATGCTTGGCACTCCACACCATTGTGTCTCCTTCCCAAGTAAACCTATATGTGATAACCCTCTTTGTAATCTATATTTATATATTTAATTCCCATTATACCTCTTATTTTCCCTAATAGACCATTTATAGACTATCTACTTTGGCAAGGTCAAAGGACCCAACCCAACTTAGACCAATCGTACTTCCCAAACTAGTGAAAGAGGATGAAGGTAGGATGATAAAGGTATAGGTATATGGAAGAGGCCTAAGAGGATTATAAATAGATAAATATGAAGGAATAAATGAATAAAATAGATGAAGGGGGCATGGTATCAAAATGAATAAGAATGAATGAATATCCCATGTAAATAATTATGCATACCACTAGTTAAGGATCATGTTAACTAATAGAATAATGACACCTAGTTATGGGAGTGTTTAATAAAAATGAATAAATTGGATAGTTAAAGATGACCCTTGAACCCCCAAGGTGATAGAGAAGGACTTGAGATCATTAGGAAGAGAAATATGGAAAAAATGTGGGGAGGGAGTTACCTTTTTATTTTTTTGGGATCTCTTAACTAGACTATCTAGAGCCATTACCATGATTGGAGGAGTCATTGAGGTGGATGAAACCTGATTTTTGGGGATGTAAATGTCACTTTATTAATATTTTTAGGTGTCATACTCAAACTTAAATGTGACATAACAATCAAATGTTTCATGGTTGTAATTATTGCTAGAGCAATATGCATCACTAGAAGATTGGTTGTATGCATTGCATAACTAGGGGCCACTAGATATTTTTATATGTGTGTACTTATCATTGAGGTGGAAATTATGCTAGTTTCATTGTGACAATAGAATTTGTTTTTAATAAAGGAATGACTAATCTTATTGTTGAGAAGGCATCCATGGTATATGTTAGCACTATGTAGCTATGAACCATCAAAATTTGGGCCCTCCATAGAGATTGAAGAAATACTTAAACTTAACCTAACACTCCTAGAGATGAGGGATATGTAACTAAAAATACTTGAGACCCCAAATGAGATGTGGGGATTAATATAGTGGAAATAGGCTAAGTGGAGTGAGGGTGGTATTGGGAAAATGAATTTCTAGCAAATCTTCATGCTAGTCCCACTTTGGTTTCACCTCAAGGTTATTCTTGATTTAAAAATGTAAAAATTGTGTTGTTGGTGGTGGAATGGCCTACAAAAGTGAAGATAGTGAATCTTAAGACACAACTTAGGATGTGAATCTCATAAAGGCAAAGGCACATGGATCCCCTATATAATTCTCTAAGATATATAGGGTGAAGTCAGCTAAATATGCTTGTTATGTTGAGTTGGATGAGACTATATATGTGACATTGACCTTCCTTAATGATTGTCCTATATTAGGCCTTATATCCTTTATTTTTTACCAACTTCATCCTTTCAAGTAATTTAACATCACTATCTAGATTGAGATGAATAGCATCATCCTCATGAGGTTTATGTTGAGACAAGTCACATACCTTGTCACATGGGCATTAATGACCCCTTAGGGGTCCCATTCTCTATGTTCGGTCCTTTGTAGGGTGTATGAATTCATATTTAATGTCATATTTCATGGTGAAGGCAAGTTATTATACTCATGGTGGTAGATGAATATTGTAAAATCTAGGCATAATTTTTGTCTATGATTAAGTAACATAAGACACCTTCAACCAGCTGATAATAAATTTCTTTCTTATCAAGGTTGTCTGAGACATGGTAGGGTAGGAGGGGAGGGGATAGCCAAATGCCTTCCACCTAGATGATGATGTATTATCAATAGTACTATTAATATCCTATTTAAATAAGTGTCTTCCTAATCTCATTTGAAATCCATGGCATGGGCCTCTCATTTATGGCCATTTAGACCACTAGGTAGAAAGACTCATAATTATATGAGATGTGGTTTATTGTAATGATGCATATATAGTTTATAGAAAACCACATGGACCATAGAGCCAATAGGGGTCCATGATGGGAACATAAAAGGTGTGAAAGTGAGGGTGGAATATAATTCATCTATGAGATAAATTAGAATGTAGAAGTTACCACTCCCTTGGGTCCTAATGATGCCCTTGACTAGATTAAATTTGATGAGGATCCCAATGTCTGGGACAATTTTTATCTTGAGTATGATTCTTAGTAGATTCACCTAGAGAATGCTTAATTAAATGACATAATTTTATCTAAATAAATTATTTGGTAAGATCATCCCTCCCAAAAGATATGAATGGGGTATGCATTGATATCCTCCTTTCTATTTCATTAGTTAATATTGATGGACTAATATTGGATGACCTTGTATATTTAGTTTTTATCAGTCTATGTGTCTATTGTGATATAATAATAAACTAGGGTGTACTTTAAGAGGTTATAATACTCCTTGAAAGCAATCCTAGAGATATCTATAAAAAAATTGAGACCCTACAGAGTATACCATGTCCTACATAATGTCATGTACATGCATAGAGTTATATAGAATGTTACTAGAGAGATTAGCACATGGTAACACCTATGGTTTGGTAATGGATTTGTGTAATCCTAAATCTCCCAAGGCATCAATCTCATAAGTAATTAGGTCTCATCCTTATCTTTATTTGATTTGGGATTTTTCACATCCTCAATTGCTGATAAGACTTTGTTGTAGTTCTTATAGTGGGTTGGGTTTAATGAAAGGGTGGTATATTTATATTTAATCTTAGTCTTGGGATATGAAGATTATTTAGCCATGGATTAAAATTTGGAAAACTACTTATCATAAAAATCTAAATTTGAGGGAATCAATGGAATCTCAAGAATGTTTTCAAAGTGGGTATACTCAGGAGTTAGGTGTGGTAATATTAAATTAGATCACTTTGAGAAATTATAGGGATCCTTAAATATCTCTTGTATTAATGGAAATTGGGGATTACCTTTCATGAGTTAAATTATAAATTGGTGGAAAAATCCACTTGATTATTACCTAATTTGTCATTTACTCAAATAATTTTTAAAATGTGTACTTAGATTAGATTTAGTGATGGTAAAGGAACATCTCTAGGTTGTTGAATTAGATCCCAACTACCCAAACTAATTAAATCAAGTGGATTGGTAGGCACATGCCTCTCTTAGCTTCTATGTCACCTTAATAACACTTTATTTAGGCCACATACCCTATTTTGGTTGGATATTACTCTACAAGATATGCCTACTAGGTGTGGCTAGGGTGTCACTCTTTTAAATTCACTAGAGTCATTCACTTGGACCTACTAAGTACATGTAGTCATTATCTATTGGCTTATGTTCCAACATGTATCTTTTATTTCCATACCTAGGTCACTATGATCCATTTTCCCCATTGGTGAAAATGAGTGATGGATGACACTTTGTGATTAGGCCTAGGTTTAGATTGTAATTCCTTCTTGACTCAATTAAGACACCTTAGGCCTTTCTTGGCATTTTGTATAGAAGTGACATGTGGTAGCCTATGGTTGGTTAGTATCTCCTATGTCTCTAACATACGTGACACCACTAGGAGACTAAATAATTATATAAGCTCCATGTAGCAGCTTGCCACTCACTAAGATCTCCTAGGGATATGAAATTTCTAACACTCCAAGAGATTGATAACTCTAATAGGCTCCATGCAGAAAATTCCCACTCATTAAGATCTGTTATAGATCTTACATCTCTAACACCCCTAAGAGACTGATGACTCTAATAATATCCATGTTGTAGCTTCCCAATCATTAAGATCTCATAGGGATTTGAAATCTTTAACACCCTTGAGAGATTGATGACTTTTATAGGCTTTAGGTAGTAGATTCCCATTAATTGGGGTCTAATTAGGTATCTAACACTCCAGAGAGATTGAAAACTCTAACTTGATCCATGTGTTAGTTTCTCACTTGTTAGGTTCTCTTAGGACTCTAATGTCTTAGACACTTTTGGGAGACTGATAACTCTAACAGGATCCACATGATAGCTTCCCACTCATCGATCTATTTGGGATATAATAACTTTGACACCCTTGGTAGACTGACACTCTAATAGGATCTATGATTGACTTACTCAACAATCTCTCTTGATTCTTGGGACTTAGTTTTTCAAATTTAAACTATATTTATACTCTTAAATTTAAATATTTCTCTAAGTGAAAAAAAGATTTGTGATGATAGCCTAGATAAGAAACTTCTACAAAATGACTAAGTATAAAAATTCACTCATAATACTATGTGTCTTTATAATTTGGGTGAAGTGGTATCCAGTAAAGTGGCCCTATAAAGTCTGAATAACCCTAAAATAATCACACAATTGGGAAACTCCAATTATCTAAGTTAATACATAAATCAAATAAAAACCTTAATTTGATAAATGTCATAAAACTAAAATCAAAATAGATGCATTGAATAACCTCAATAAAAGTGTCCATTTAGCTGTTTAAACCCATATATCAATTACATTGGTAAAAAACTTAGTAAATACTCATTCATTTTGGTTAGTTTAGAATCAAACCAAGACCTCATTCTACTAAAGATAAAATTTACAAGTGGAGGGCCTATGAAATGATTTTTTTTAATAACCTTGATTTTTACCAAGACTTTCATATAATGACTTTAATTCTGGCTTAGAATGATTCATTTCAAAAAAAGGCATGAAAATAGAATTTTGAATTTAAAGAGGCTCCTCATTTGAGGTTCTAAAAATAGATCAAATTTACAAGTGGAGGGCCTATGAAATGAATTTTTAATAACCTTGATTTTGACCAAGACTTTCATATAATGATTTTATCTTTGGCTTAGAATGATTCATTTAACAAAAAGGCATGAAACTATAATTTTGAATTTAAAGAGGCTCCTCATTTGAGGTTCTGAAAATGGGGCTTGTTGGTTACAACAAATGGTGACTTCTATAAGGAAAAAATCACCTCAACATTTAAAATCTAAACTATGATATAAATAGATAAAAAAATCCATTAGATAAACTAAGATAAAAATATATTATTCAATTATACTTCAACAAACAACATATTAGGCTCTGATTTGTTCAAAGGGTGATTTTATGCAAAGAGTTTTTTTTTGTTATTTTGAATCAACTGGGAAAGTTTAGGCCAATATTAGGCATTAATGTCATTTTTAAATGTTAATTTATTTAAATAATTTGGTTAAGGAAATAAGGGATTAGGCATTAATTTTTTTCCAACCAAGAATCTATAGCCCTGATAAAGATTCTTTTGGTCTTGATCCAGGGCTTGCTCCAGTTCCATCTAGGCTAGAAAGCCTATGATGGATCACCTTTTCTTAGGAAGAAACTTGTATTCTCATGAGATTTGTAATTCCTTTTATTTTTGTGTTTCCTTTTGTTCAATCCAATTGGTTTTGGGATTAGTGTATCCAAGATTGAGGAATGGTTCAATGAGATCCTTGTACCAAGGAGGTCCTTTGCTTATTTAGTGATTCTCAATTCACTTTATCCATTATAAATCAATGACCCTTAATCCTTTTGGTGTCTTAAGAGAGGTTTATTTTCTTATCACATTATTAAATAATGAGAGATTAATTTTTTCTTTCCATTACTGGGGCTATGTTTTTAAATCCATGTCAATTTTGATGTGATCAAGCATGAGGACCAATATTTAGATTAGATTCTACCTTCCCAAAACTAGATTAGATATATCTTTATATTGTTATGGCCATCACACAACCTTTTCCTCAAAATGGGGGACCCCTCTATAAAATTTATCAAACAAGAGTTCTTGGGTCCTTTCCTTTATTCTCATCAACTTCACTTATATCAGACCCTTGGAATATTATTTTTCTTTGATTTCCCCAAGAAATGACAAACCTTACTTATTTTTATGAATAAGGTAATCTTGTTCTTTTATTAAGTCAAGGTGATAAAATTGTAAGTTGGATTTTAAATGAAGTTTCTAGAGTCTTATCCCTTTTTTGGAGCAGTAATGCCAATGCCCTTCATGGCAAATCAAAATTTCAATGACACTCAAGTAAGTTATTAATGTATTATGTGTATTTTCATTTCTTACTTAGTCTTTTTTATGGGTTTCATAAGGAAAAATAGATAAAATAAAGGGTGCCACATCAATAATTATCAGGTCAACCAGTGCCCTAGACTTGTTAGAGATGTTAAAGCTTGAGAAATCTCAACTTAATTAGAGGATTCCATGTCACCAGTTGTTAGAGTGGTAAACCCCCAAACCTACAAGATATGTTAGAGCCTAGGAGAGATTGGCCCAATTATAAGGAACCACATCACCAGTTGTCAAAGTGGATAGTCCCCTAGACCTATCAGATACCAAGAGAGCCTAACCCAATTAGAGGGAGACATTTTACCAATTTTTAAATTAGCCAGTTACTCAAACTTGCCAGAGATGTCAGATCCCAAGAGAGCCTATTTTAATTAGAGTGTTACACATCATAAATTATAGAATCAACAAGTCCCTTAGACCTATTATAAATGTTTCATCTTGGGAAATCCTATCCCAATTAGAGGGTGATAGATCACAAGTTGTTGAAGTGACTAGTTCCCTAAACTTACCAAAGATGTCAGATCATGGGAGAGCCCAACCTAATCAAAGGGTTTCATGTCATTAGTTTTCAAAGTGGCCAGTCCCTTAATAGTTTTAGAGATGTTAGCACTTAGGAGAGCCTACACAACCAAAATGTGCCACATCACTGGATTTTAAAGTGGTTATTACCCTAGTCCTATTAGAGATGTTAAAGCCTAGGAGAGCTTAACCCACATAGAGGGTGTCATATATAAAATCAAGACATATAAATGAGAAGTTACCTAAGGCCATAGAATGGTTAGAATTTGGTAAAGATGGATCTTGAGGACCAATCAAAGGGTACCACATGTCCTTAAGTAACATCTCACCCTTCCTAAGGCTATGACATAGAGTACAAAGCTAGGCTTAGATTTCAACCATTAATGGGAGGGTCAATAAGAGGATGACACATGACATAAAGTGGGAGTTAACTGGTAATCCTCCAAGAGATGTGACTACATATAGACCATGTGTTAGAAATTAATTAAATATAAACTTGGGCCTGATTGGATAGTTTTAAGATGTCCCATCACCATGGCTAAATCTTGTTGGAAGTGGAAGATGGTCAGCTCCAAAGTTAAATTCATATTGGAAAATAAAGAGAGTATATTTACCCACCAAATCAAATTTGAATTTATAGCAAGTGAGCTACAAAATTACATTAATATATGAGGATGAGTGTGTGCATTTATAATATGGTAAGGAAATCTCACTAATGGTTATCATTGTATACCTTCGAGAGTACTTCAACTCCTTGCTTTCAAGTTCCTACTACATACCCCTATGTTTGTTACCTCCTACACTAAGAGACTTTGTATTTCCCATCCACCCTAATACAATGGCAACATCATCTTATAATCATAAGTCTAAACCTAAGTATCAAGATACCCTATTACCAAAAGGCTTGACCAAGTTCAATAACTATAATGACATGTTTAAAGTAGTTGAGTAGGTACCCAGAGATTTAGGATCTAGTAATGATGAATAGGTAGCATTTGAATATGTATTTTAAGCCTATAATAATTATGGTCTCCATAAGGCCACAAAAAAACTAGAGGAATTTCCTTACATCATCTTATTTGGCCACCCACTTCTCACTACCATCTAGGTGTAATATGGTGTCCATAATTGGGTTTGCTCACCTAATTATCAAAACTAGATCATAGACATATTTGGGAATTCCTAAAAGGTGTATTACTCCCTCCTTTATTTCACTTGTTCTTATGAGGTGGTAATAGTGAAGAATTAGATATATACCTTTTAGATATATGACATCCTATAAGACTGGGATGAGATATCAAAGGCTAAAGAGGTCAATAAGGAGGACATCAATCCATACAGAATCCACACCTTCTAAGAGGAGGTCCAAATAGGAATGATTCTATTAAACCAATTTTTATGGCCAATGACTACTTGCATGTTAATGAATTATAGGTTCCCCTCATTTATATGATCTTTATATACTTCAAAGTTATGAACATGAAAAGATTAATAAAATGCAAGTTGGTTAATTCCATAGTGGATGTTTGAGCTGGAGCTAATTTTTCCATGATGAGATACCTTATGGATGTATTCTATAGGACCCTCACCTTCAAACCTTTAAATTTTCATGCATGGATCATAATGATATTGATGACACATGTAGTCTTTTATAAATTATATTACCACAGTACCAAAACCAAATCTAGGACATCTAAGTGAACTTCTATCTAGTGGTATACAATGTGATCAATGAGAATCCAATGCCCCATTTATGATATATAGTTTAGGATTCCATCACTTATATTGGGGACTAATAATTATAGATCACCTAGTAGAGTATGATATCACTTATAAATTGGTATAAGGTATCTTTGGATTTTATATAGGCCCCTAATAAAAGTCATTCCCACCACTCCCAATATTTATTAGGCACCATACGTACAAGGCTTTCCCTCCCCTCTATAAAATGGAAACCATGCAGGACTACACCCTAAGGAGAGTTAAAATCCAATATTAGGACCCTAAGGGAATGATCAAAGCTCACCTAGTGAGGTATTCAACTTCCCTTAATATAAATTACAACCATTAAATGGAGGATAACTATTAACTCTACTTAGATGTTCTGTATGACTAAGAGGTTTTGTCCTGAATGATATTTAGGAAGAAAAAGAAAGGAAATAAAGTATAAGAAGGTCCATATACCCCCCCTATAAATCTTGATTACTATATAGAGGATCCAACTCTGACTCTTCTCACTATCTATGGGAGGATTTATTAGGGCATTTGACACCTTCTCCTCCTCATGCTCTAAATCCATCTCTACCTCTTTCAGAAGCTTCTACTCCTCATCCCCCAATTCCTTAACCTCTTATGGTTGCTCTTATTTTGTATCCTCCACCACCATGAATTAAACCTACTCCTCACACCCTAACTCTACTTCTACCTCATTTATAAGCTCTACTAGTCTATCCACAGCTAAGCTAGACCTGTGTTACTCGACAACAAGTAATCTAGGTGTAGGTGACTCAAACATAAGCACCTTGACTATGGGTTGCATAAACCCTAAGGTTATACATCACCAATAAACTAGAAGTAAGCCTAAAATAAGTCTCATAATAGGAATAGGTATTGTTTCCATTCTTTATGCCTCTTATTTCCTCCATCTCCCTTTCACCACTCATTCCCACTACCTTCCATCTCCTAGTCATGGTACTCAAAAGTTATGCTCCCCTCAAAAATTTCCCTAAGTAGTGCCTCATCTTTTCCCCATTTCACCCCTCCATAATTTATATAGGTAACTTTGGCCTCAATCCTCCCAATCATCCTTACCTATTTGTTCCCCTCCACACCATCCATTACATAACCTAAAACCCTTTTAGTGCCTTCATTTGAAATACCTTCAACACAAGTACCTATAGGAACATCTTCATTGATAAGCATGGATAAAACCATTAGGATTATATCTTGAGTGGCATGAACTATCTTGATACTCCATTTATTCATCTTGGTGCATCCTTCATTAGTTATAATTCCTGTACCATCGACACCCATGGTCTCTACTATTTTGACTAGTCCTTCCACCACATCATTTGAAGCCAATGTGAGTAAGAGACCCAAGAGAAAGTAGAAGGTAACTCACCCTCAGGATTTAATTTAGTATCCTTACACTCTAGTCTATCCTCCTCTTTCCTTAATATTTCATTAAAGTATATTCATGCTGCTTCAAAGTGTAAACACCTAAAACTGGCCACCAATGACCTTCAACCAAACTTTTGACTAATTTTTAACAAAAATACACAATTTGGCCTAAAAATATTAAAACACACTAAATGATGTGAACCTATCATATTAAAGTGCCAATTTTGGCTAGAGTATCATTAAATGAGGTAATGCAATTTATGAAGTAGCTAACTTTGATTAGATCATTTCAAGTCAAAATGACATTTTCACACCTGGGTGCTTTCGATTGCTTTTTTCAACCAATTTTATTACATGAGACATTTACCTTTATTATTTTGTGTCAACAACATCCTAAATGGGATAATGGATCCAACACATCTAACATCAGCTTTCAACTCCAATCCAGACAAATTTTGAGCCAATAATATAACATTTTGACCAATTTGATTAATTTGTGCACTAATTGCCAAGATTTGCATCAAATTTGACAAATCATTTTTAAGGATAATTAAATTTAATTAATATCTTAAGTTAATTTTACATGGAACCTTTTGAATTTTTATTTTTAGAAATTAATATTTCATAACTACATCATTAAATAGCATCATTTTTATGGGATGGCATCCACAAGCCATAAATGTATAAAATATTAGGATTAAGCCATCCCATACTTCACCAATGCCTCCCATGCCTCATAAATTCCCCTTATTCCCAATTCATCATGAGGATATTTATGTATTTTATTTGTATAATTAGATTCATTCATGGCCACACATATTCATCTTGAGATGGATGGTCATGGTTGATCCTAATCCATTTTGAAAATCTATAAATAGAAGAGTCATGAACATCATTTTTAAGCTTGGATAGTTCAAAGTTATAATGCTTGAATCATTCCAAAATCATTGAATTTTAGTGTTATAATGCCAAATTGCTGAACCAATCCAAGCCAAAGACAAAGGTAATAAGAAGAGATAAAGGTAGCCACACTCCATTGAAGAAGATCTCTTGAAGCACAAGTCAAGAAAGCCAAAGAAGGAGCCTTTTGGAGTAATCAAGGATTTTGTAAGAAGTTTGTGTTTTGTGTTCATATCTCTCATTTATTTCCATTTTTTAGTTGTGTTTTTAAATTATTTTTCCTCATTAATCTCCCCCTAGTGACTAGGCCTAGAGATGTTATGTTAGTTAGTGTGTTTCTATCATTTAATTTTCATTTTATAACTAACATGATACTCACCATCCTCTCTTGAGTCAAATTATAAGTCTATACAAAGCATTTCCCCTATCCCCCTCTTTATATTACCTTGTGCACCTAGGTATTTGGCTTAAACTAGTCAATATCATCCCTTATATTAAATTTCCTTCTCTTGAGAGTCATTCCCCCCCTAAGTGGGCATGACCTAGGAGTAGTGATAGGCATAGATGTTCCCATGGGCCTCCCATTTCATCATTATTTCCTTCACTCCTATGAACCATACTCCTCCATTGATTTCCTCATTTACCCCTTCCATTTCCTCCATCCCCCTTCCACCTCATCCTCTGACCTTCACCACCATCTCAGCCACCCCTCCTACACCTCCCATGACTTAAGGAATATTGATGACCATCTATGGTGACCCAGACATATAGTTGAGCTTTCATCAATATTTAAGTAGCATGAAGAGGACACTAATTTATAGGTTCATCTAAGAAGGGAACCTAGTGGTTTGGTAAACCTATTAGGATATGTTGTCCCTCACTAAGGTGAGGACTTCCACTAGGGAAGAAAATATGGTCTAAGATCTAATTTACTTTTTTTGAGAAACTTATGATATGTTAGAGAAGCTCTTTAAGGACATGTAAATATAGGTTTAGAGATTAGAATCCCAACTAAAGATCTCCTTCCCCATCAAGTTGATTGGGTATGTCAAAGACACCCTCTTACTACTCTTCTTATTTCTAGGGAAGGTTTTAGAGATTATGGCAAATACCAATTTTATTATCAAGCAGACTCAAGATTACATGGAGAGGATTGTAGAGATAGGAAGTGTAGGAAGTTGATAATGGTGATCAACAAAGGTATGTTCCTAGAATTGAAAATGATTTCCACCTCAATAAAACTTGGGGTTATATCGAATATATGCTAGGAACATAAGGTAAACTATAGAAGAATGGTTGGTTGTGGCTCATACTATAATTAGACACTTGGAATAGGGTAGGAAAAAGATATTGGAATATTTTAAAGAGGTCAATATCTCTATGTTATTCCATTGAGATGGCACACTACTTAATAGTGGATAATTTGGAGTCCACTTAGGGTAACTCAACTAAGTCATGAGGGATAAGGTCACTAAAGCAAATAAAGAAGGCACCTAGGAAGTTATTGAGATATTGACACAATCCATGATGAGATTAAACCAAGTATCTAGGATCTAGGTATCAATAGAATATCCCCTATAGGTCTATTAGAGGCTGATGACTCAAGCCAAGGTGATATCTAGGGAGCCCCAATGAACCTTACTAATTTTGATAAATAATTTAACCTCATGGAAGCCACGTTGGAAGTTAGGGATGTGAGAGAAGAAGTTGGGAACTAGACCTTCATAAATGCCTCAATTTATCAACTAAATGGTCCCCCATAGATCTTTTTACAATATTGAAGATATTTTATTTGTTTTAAATTTTTGATTACATTTGTAACTATCATGAGTGGCCATCATGGCCCAAGATAGTAATCTCATAATATTTTGAGGTGAGTCCCATCCTCATATATATAATTCAAATCCATATTGTAATATAGGGGTCGATACAAACTTTCTTCAAAGTGATATCAAATTATAAGAAAGATTTCACCTACTTTTTCCTTTATCTATTTGAACTATAGAGTTGGCCATGATCAAATGTCATAACAAAAATTGCTTCCTTTTAATGAATACATTTCCTATTTTTATACAAAGGTATTATTCTATCTCTCAATTATCTTTCATATCTATTTTGAATGCCTAAAAATGCTAAATTAATTAGATTAATAATTTATTATTAAGTGTATGTTATGGCTATGACATGCTTGGCTATTATAATCATTGTGTGAGCATGTCATTTCTCTTTTATAGTATTAATAATTAGTGTGTTAATATATAAGTTGCCATTGGGTGTTTATGTGAAGTATGCTATAAAATCCTAGTAGTTATATATAATTAGTTTTTGGATTTGAGGTATACTCCCCTATTTCCTCAAATTGTTCCCATTATGTGTTCTTAGAGGTAAAAATTTAGTGAAACTCAGTCTATAATGGTGTAACTATGGTAAGGGAACTTGGTTTGATGGTTAATGTATTGAGTTCATTTAGACCTAGAGGTTCCCTTTTTTGCCTTATTTTTCCCTATCTTTCTATGTTTGTTTTCTAAGACTAAACTACCCTCTCCCCTTGCATTTATAAATAGAGGATGAAAATATATGAACCCCAATAAAAATATTTGATAATTAGATATTTGCACAAGAACCTCATATTGAACTTTCAATGGTGAAACTACATCTCTTAGAGACTACTCATGTAGACTCCATTATGAAGTAAAATACCCATATCCATGCCTTGGGCTGATCCCAGATCAATCCTAAAATGGAGAATGAAATTCCATCATTTTTACCATCTTCCCCTTTAGGGAATACCTAATCTCATGGGTATTTCATGAACTAGAGTTTGGACTAGATAATAACTAACATTAGAATGAGGGCATGAACCTGTGTATTTCATACTTGTCATTGGTTTATGGGTGTGTCAAGATTGTGCTTATTGAATATAACATAGTAGTCATTATTTCACTATGAATCATCGATGAGACTAATTCACCTATTAATAAGGATATTTACTACCATAGATGATTGGTAATTTCCCCATGTTTCCTCAAATTCTTCCCATTGTGTGTTCTTGGAGGTATAATTTTAGTGAAACTTAGTCTATATAGGTATAATTATGGCAAGGGTACTTGGTTCGATGATTAACACATTCAGTTAGTTTTAGACTTAGAGGTTCCCTTTTTTGCCTTACTTTCCCCTCTCTTTCTATGTTTGTTTTTTAAGACTAGACTACCATCTCCCCTTGTATTTATAACTAAAGGAGCACAATATATGAACCCAAATAACAATATTTTATAATTAGATATATATGCAAGAACCTAATATTGAGCCTTCAGTGGTGACACTACATATCTTAGAGACTATTCATGTAAACTCCATTGTGAAGTCAAATATGGATAGTCATGCCCTAGGTTGATCCTAGACTAGTCATAAAATTAAGGACACAAGTCTATCATTATTCCTAGCTTCCATTTTAGGAAATACACAATCTCATGGGTATTTCATGATCCAGGCTCAAATAACTTAGGTGCAGGTGATCCCAATCAAACTTACCCCACAACCTCTTCCAAATTTGTAGCCTAAAATGGTGTGGTTAGTTGGCTCTATCATTAACATCCCAAGAGTTCTCCATGATTTACCTAAGAAACCTAAGATTTATCTTCCTTGTTTCACTTATATCATGGGACAAACTATTGAAGATCACATAACTTCTTATAAATTTTCCTTGAGGCTTCTAGTGTCAAACATGAGGATGTGGCATGCATGATTTTACACTTCATACTAATGTACTCAACATATGATTAGTTTCTCAACTTCCTTAAAGACTCTATCCCAAGTTAGGACCATTCTAGTACTAGTTTCCTCACCCAATTTAGGCAAGTGATCAAACCTGATGTCCTATACTAATAGTTTTCTTATATCAAAAGGGAACCCAATGAACCCATTAGGAACTTAAACACTATATTTCAAAAGATGTGCACTTATGTCACTATGTTTTATTAACCTAAACCTCAATTATAACTTAAATGTATAAGAATGTGTTATACCCTTAGATAACATGTTCCTAAAAAAAGATGTAACTAGAATAGACCTATCCTTGTCTTATGTAGGGGACATCAAGGTAGATAGGCAACTGAACCCCCAAGGCCACATGATGGACCCTACTCCTAGTGTGATACCATATATGTTGGCATCGATATTATTTACCAACATTGATTATACTACCCCAATGCTTCAACAACTCCTTGTAATGCATCAACTCCCTTATGAAGTGAGGGTCATCTTATTTTAAAGAAATAATTAGGTTTCCTTAACCTAGGGTGCCATGAGCTAATCCCTTAGACACAACACTAGGTAATGTTGGTATCAACTAATAATAACCATACCACACCTCAAGAGTCTACCAAGAATGAGTTGGATGCCATTCAGTGAATGATATAAAAATTTAGCAAAGATTTCCTCAAGCTATAAAGGCAGGTGAGTAACTCTAATGAAGAAATTTCCATAAAAAAATCACATATCAAAGACCAAGTAGGAAGTATAACCATCCTCATAATCCATTGGAACCCTCACCTAATAAGATGCCCAAAATCAATATCTTTGAGATAACCTTACCAAACTAGTTTCAAGTGCATAATATGATAGCCCATGTGGAAATGGACTACATAGAGTTTGGTTTTGATTTTTATATCTTTCATAAGGAATGGAGTAATAAGAAGTAGTCCCAAATCACCCAAAATCCTCCAACATGGGTAAATCCCCTAGTAATTTTATGGTATTAAAGACCATGAATTTCCCTAGCTAGGAAGAAAATGAGATAGAGAAGGGTATTAGTGGTGTAAGCATTTCATCAATTCTAGAGAAGTACCACATATCACAATGAGGCATATGAATGAGCATCCATATAAGGCTATAGAATGGTTAGAATGGGCTATTAATAGATCTTGAGGACTAATCAAAGGGTTTTACATGTACATAAGTGACACCTCACCCTTACTAATGGTATGCCATAAATTATAGATCTAGGCTTAGGTTCTGACCATTAATGGGAGGGTTAATGAGTGAATGACATGTGACAAAAAATTAGGGTTAACTGGAAATCCTTAAAGATATGTGATCACATTCTTACCATATATTTGGCATTAATGAAATATAAATCTAGGCCTAATTTAATATTTTTAAAAAATCCCATCACGATGTCCAAATCTGGTTGGTGAATGAGGATCATGAGATATAAATTTATCTTGAAATTGGGTAATTAATAGAGGAGATGTATCCACTAATTAAAAGCTGAATTCACAAGAAGTGAGTTGCCAAACTCCATTAAAACAAGAGGATGAATCTATACATTTATAAAATCCTAAGGAAAGATCACTAAGAGTTATCACCATATAAATTTTAGATCACTTCAAATCCTTTATTTCCAATTCCTATTGCATACCCCTATGTTTCATGCCTCATATGCTCAAATCCTTCCTATTACCCTTCTATCTTTCTATAATGGTTACATCCTCTTCAAACTCAAAGGATGAGCCTGAGTACTAGGATATCTTATTCTTAGAAGGATTGACCAAGTTCAAGCACTATAATGACATATTCAAAGCATTCAAGTAGGTACCCAAAAACTCAATCTTTAATAATGATGAAAGCCGTAATTTGAAGATGCCCTTAGAGCCTAAAAAAAAGTAATCTTCATAGGCTGTGGCCAAACTAGATGCATTTACCTAAACTAAATTATTTATCCACATACTTATCACTATCATCCAAGTGTAGGATGGGGTCCATGACTAGGTTTTATCACCCAATTCTTATAACCATATTATTAACATCTCTAGGAATGCCTATAAGGTGTATTACTCCTATTGACTAAATTTTGGCCCTTTAGGGAAAAATTGGGCACCCCTATATGAAATCGTAGTCATCTATGTCTATACCTATTGGCTAGGTCTAGTATATAGAATTCCTTTAGAGGAGGTGTTCCACATAAAACCAATGGAAAAAGTACAAGTGTTCATTCTTTTAGAGATTTTTCTTTTGGATTTTTGATTTAAGTGTTGGGAATTATTTTAGACATTTTATCAAAAGAAAGTTTCCTAAAGTTTATCTTTTTTTAGGCTAAGAGTTAAAAGTCTTTCAGTAAAAATTTCCACCTCAATTTTTCTTAAGGGCACTTCATTTTTTCTTAAGGGCATCCTAAAATCCTTCTGAAGGGGTGTTTTCAAAATTCTAAAGGTATTTTTCTCAGAGAAAGGGCCCATTTCAAAACTAAAAGGTACGTTACAAAAACTTGAAGGGTATTTTATGTTTGGAAGAGAATTTTACAAAAACCCAAATAGATAATTTTCCTTTCAAAAGGTTCATTTGAAATAACTCCAAAGTTATATTTCTAGAAATTTAAAGGGCATTTTTCTCAACAAAAGGGCAAAGGGACCATTTAAATTTTTTCCAAAAGACATTTTAAAGAACTTTGAATGTATATTTCTCAAAAGCCAAAGGTCACTTAGCAAAAGTCCATGAAATTATTCACATTGAAAAATGGCTAAGTCTAATTGTTTCAGACATTTTGTCTAATATAAGTGGAAATAAAAAAATATGGAAAAATTTGGCTGAAGACATTAAGTTCATGGGAAATTTACCAATGAATAAAAGTCTAAGGGAAAAAATTCTAAGGGAAATAGAAAAGTGTCTGAGGAAAATATCTTGAAGGAATTCATGACAGGTCTGGGGATGTCAACTTTAGGGTCATGGGTTAGCCATTGGAATTAGAAATCTTGGAAGGAACCTAAGGGTAAATGTGGAGGTGACAAATGGAAAAATCTTGAGAATTTGGTGTAGATAAAGAAAACAAAAAATAGGCAGGTTAATGGTTTGATTCATTATTAGTAGTTGTCCAAATCAAAAGGCTTCCATAAAATCATAAACATGGGTATCTAGAGGATGGCTAGCAATTAAGGAAAGAATTTTATAAATATCAAAATGAATTACATTTCCCTTGAGTAGTTTTATTTGTTGACTCCCCTATTGATAGTTTCAAACACTCATAGATGGTCTTTGACAAAGTTTCATGAAGGATGGCAGAAGAATCATTACACCATTTTAAAAGAGTATACCATAATTTTACATAGACATCTATCTCAAGATACATTCATTTTCTACTTCCCACTCAACCATACATATAGCATAACTTTTTTTGTTTTTAGGCTTGAGCATGTTTTTATATGACCTTTGAGCTTCCCTCTTTTTGGTTCTTGGAAGTTCTATAAATGAAACCATTTTCGCATTGTATAGGAATCTCTCTACTGGGTATGGTGAATCCCTACAAAATTTATGCCTTGAACCAATAAATACAAGTATTTTTATCTAATTAAAGGATTTCACTAAGTGTAAATGATATTTTTTAGTCTTGTTTAAGTGTGGTTTCAATCAACCTTCACATGTCACTCTTATTAATACCTAGTGTTTTATGATCTTTTTATTGCAAGTCAATAAGAAGTGTCAAATGAGTTTTCAAACATATTGAACAACTAATTCAATATAGTGTCTTGGAACACATATTTCTTAAGTTTTCCTAACCTATGCTATCTCCTAGACCCCATGTTGAAACACTGATATGAGAGAGAAAGTCAATATTAAGGGAAGTGTTTATGTAACTTGTCCTTATTTCAACGTGAATGATAAGGTATGAGTAGAGAAAATATTTTGGTGTATCACCTTCATAGATTAGGCTTAATTTTCATGATATTATTAACTATTTCAACCCCCAAAGTGTTAGTATTAGGGACATGTGCTTTAATGATACATCAAAGAGAGCTATCCCTTATCTAGAGGTTCATATGATAAGTTTGCTCACCCACAACAAGTGAGATGTCCTAATTTTACCACTTAGATTAGAGGCCTAGAAAACCTCTTCTCATAGGGTGCATCTAAGTGTCAATAGTTTTTATCATGTCTGGTAGGATTATTTATCCAAGGAGTTGAATAATTCTTAGTGTGTTCTTCAAACAATCATCCTTTAAAAGCATTTAAATTAACACCAATGGTGACTCTGAGTTGAATAAGCTGGTCAAGCAGCCCTAGTGCATCAAGAAATCATATTTGGTATTTATAATCCCATTATTGAGTAGTATGGACCTTATGTTCCATTATATAGTTTTGATCAAGCTCATGTTATTCATGGAATCACCTCAACTATCTCTCATAATTATCCTTCTCTTAGTCAATCCAAGAGTGTTAGGAAGATAATGTTGGATTTTGAAAAGTAAATGTTGGAGATAGATAGGTTGAATGAGAAAAATAGAAACCAGTAAGAGAAAATGTACAAAGAAGAGTGTTATTTTAAACGAGCATAAGACATACAATCCATGAAAGAGAAACTAGTAAGATGGAGAAGTCAATCCATTCAAGGTAATCATCCTTGTGTGCCTTTTTCCATCCTAAAGTAGTCTTCTCCTATTCAAAAGAAACCCTCCTCTTGTACATCAAATCCTTTCTATCAAATAACACTTGCTCACCAAAATAAAATGAGCCAACCTTTTAACCCATTTAACGCATTAACTACTCTTGTTTTTAATCCTTTGCACCTAGTAATCCAACACTAAAAGACATTAGAATAGCCTTCTATGTAAACTAACTATTTCAATTCCTTAGATTGTGATCCTTCATTTGAAATAAGTCATCCTATTTCCTTTGGAAAATAACATAGCCATCCTTAAGCAACTCTTCCTATGCATGTAAAAATTCTTCCTAGTCTCCCTCAACCTCCTCAAGTCCTTCAACATGATGTCAAGATTCCAAGTTGGAGAAATGCCTATCATGAACCAGCTCAAGACCTTGAGAAAGATAAAGTTACTACCTATTCTCAAGAAGATATTTCCAATCCTAAGATCATGATTTGGAATGAAATAGTGGAATCATGGGGTGAGAAAGAAGAAAAGAGTATTGTTCAAGAGTATGAAGTGGAAAATGAAGCTAGTCCTCCTCAAGTCCCTCCCATCCTTCCTCAAGAAACCTATTCTTTCCCATGTCAAACGTCTCATACTCTTCCTCATCATGATGATGGATATGATCTCCAGGAAATAATCTCATAAGAGAATCTAGCCAAGTATATTGAAGAATTAGATTCAAGAATGAAGTTATTTAGTCAAGTTTTAATGGTAGGTTTAGACCTAATAGAATATCCATGTCTAAACACACCCCTTAAAGAGAGTTATCAAGCTAAATATATTGTGGATGAAGTGATGTTCAAATGGAAGGAAGAGAATCAATTGATTTTATCCCAAGGTTTACTTTCTCTTCCTCATGAGCTTCTCAAAGAACACCCCACTTCTCATTCCCAATCTGATTTTGAGCTCACTAGTGCTTGCCTCTTTTCAAAGTTCTTTCCTAAGTATTCTCCTTCATCCCACACTCCATTTTCACTTCATTCACATTATATTACCTTCCATACTCTAACTCTTGCATTTCAAATTCATGAACCTATCCATTCACCCTTCACTTGATTCCCTTCTAAAGATGAACCTATTTCGAGGGAGGCAAGTGAGCAAGATAAAATACATTTTTTAGCTGATCAAGAGGCTATTATGAGTGATGATGAAGATGAAATAATTATAGTTAATCTCCATCAGAATAATCATGGTGATCAGCATCATGAACATGAGGTGGAAGGCATTATCAAATATGAACAATGTGGTCAAATCATATTTCAAGAGGTGGCTATTTTAGGAGGTTTTCATGAGAATAAGGTTGAAGAAATGACTCTTGAAGGTGGCATGATTATAGGAGAAGATATAGGTCATGCATACATGAAAATTTCCTAGAAATATGAATATGATATTGACAAACTTCACTTGTCAACATTAGATGGAGAACTAAGCATCATAAGCTCTCTTTCCCTTTGTTTTATGAACCTTCTTGTTGATTTGATGAAGATAATGACCAGGCCATGGGGCATGAGTTGAATGAGGTTCAAGAGCATGTTGTTGAGAAGATAAAGACTCTTTTTTGTGAAAAATAAGGAGAGAGATCTCATTGGTTTGATAGAAGCATTGAGGAAGGAGTTCTTGAGTAAGAAAATGATTATTTTTGGAATAAGTTAGAAATATTTTGCCTCTGCTCAAACATCACACCAACCACCCTTCCCAAAGAGATCCATGAAGAAGAAAGAGATGAGTTTTACAAGATTATAAAAGAGATAACAAATAATTATTTGGTCCATGATACATAACAAGAGAGCCATGAGTCAAATGATCCCTATAATGATGATATTGTAGCCATTGATATGTTGATGGACTACACCAACATGAAGGACTAGAATGAAACATACCTCAAAGAGAACTATGAATAAATGGATGTGGATTATATGTTTGAACCTAATTCATTTGAATACATGCCAATCAAGATGGAAAAAAAGAAGGGTGAATCACCAAGTTTTCAATCCAACAAATTACTTGGTTACCATCATGAGTTTTCTTGCCATTAAAGAGACCTAAGGAGTTTCCCCTTTGATCTAGGAGGAGGGGAAACATATCATGTTAGATGTACATATTATTTTTATTTAATTTGTGTCTTATTTTTCCCCTAAGTGCTTATGTACATGTGTGTGTCTTGTGAGTTTGCTTGTTTATTATGTGTGTCATTTCAATTTGTGTGGTTGAGGTAGTAACTAGTTGTCTTGTTGATTAAGGTTTTGAGTCATGGTGAAGGTTTCTTGTTTATTTTAGTCCTTAGATGAATCCATTACCAATGGACTAATTATTCTATTGGTTTGGTTAGTATATCAGGCATACAACCCCTATGAGTCACCAATTTGTTGACAAAATTTTGGCCCTTCAGGTTAAAATTGGGCACCCCTATATGAAAGCTCGATCGTCTAAGTTTATACATTTTGGCTAGGTCTGGTATGTATAATTAATTAAAAGTAAGTGTTCCACACAAAACCCATGGAAAAAGTATAAGTGTTCACTCTTTTAGAAGTTTTGTTTTTGGGTTTTTTGTTTAAGTGTCCAAAATTATTTTAGACATTTTCTCCGAAGCAATTTTCTTGAAGGGTGTCTTTTTTAGGCTAAGGGTCATAAGTCTTTATATTGTCCAATTTAATTTTTCCAAAGGGAACTTCATTTTTTCTAAAGCGTATCCTAAAATCCTTTTGAAGGGGTATTTTAAAAATTTCAAAGGTATTTTTCTCAAAGAAAGGGCCCATTTCAAAGCTAAAAGGTACTTTAAAGAAACCTGAAGAGTATTTTCCTTTCGAAAGGGCATTTTAAAAAAAAATTGAAGAGATTATTTTCCTTTTGAAAGGTTCATCTACAAGATATTTAAAGGTCTATTTCTATAAATCTAAAGGGCACTATTCTCAGCAAAAGGGTAAAGGGACCATTTACAATTTTTCAAAAATACATTTGAAAGAACTCTGAAGGCCTATTTCTTGAAATCCAAAGGGTACTTTCCCTTCAGAAAAGAAACATAGCAAAAGTATAGGAAATTGTCTACATTGAAAAAAGGCTAATTATAATTCTTTTGGACATTTTGTTTGATACAAGGGGAAAAAAAATCCAAAGAAATTTGGTTGAAGACATTAAGTCCATGGGAAAGTGCCCAATGAAGAAAAGTCTAAGGAAATAGAAAAGTGTCTGAGGAAAATATCTTGAAGGAATTCATGATGGGTCCAGAGATGTCAAAATTAGGGTCATGGGGTAGCCATTAGAATTAAAAATATTGGTAAGAACCTCAGGGAAAATGTGGAGGTGAAAAATGGTATAATCTCAAGAATATGGTGTAGACAAAGCAAGAAAAAAATAGGTAGGTCAATGGTTTGAGTCATTATTGGGAGCTGACCAAATCAAAGGGCTTCCATGAAATCATAAACACAAGTTTGTAAAGGATGGAAAGCATTTTATAACTATCGTAATGAATTACATTTCCCTCAAGCAGTACTATGTGTCAGCACCCCTATTGATAATTTCAAATTCTCATGGATGGTATTTGATGGATGCAATTTCAAAAAGGATGGCAAAAGAGTCATTGCATCATTTAAGAAGAGTCTATCATGATTTCACATGGACATCTATCTTAGGATACATTAATTGTCTACTTCTCACTCAACCATATTTTTAGCTTAAATATTTTTATTCTTAGGCCTGAGCATTTTTTTATGTGACCTTTGAGCTTCCCACTTTTTGGTTCTAAAAAATTCTATAAATGAAGCAATTTTGGCATTGTATAGGATTATCTCTATTGGGTATGGCAAAGCCCTACCAAATTTATGATTTGAATTAATAAAGATAAGTAATTTTACCTCATTCAAGGATTTCACTAAGTGTAAATGATAGTTGTTAGTCTTTTTCAAGTGTGGTTTCATTGACCTTCACATGTCACTCTTATTAATACCTAGCATTTTATGAACTCTTTCTTGTAGGTCAGTAAGAAGTGTCAAATGAGGTTGCAAATATAGTGAATAGCTAATTCAGTAGAGTGTCTTAGATTACCTATTGATTAATTATTCCTAACCTATATTATCTCCTAGACCCCATGTTGAAACACTGACGTGAGAGAGAGAGAGAGAATCGATATTGAGTGAAGTGTATATGAAACTTGTCCTTGTTTTAAAGTGAATGATAAGGTATGAACAGAGTAAATATTTTGGTGTATCACCTTCATATATTAGTCTTAATTTTCATGTTATTCTTAAATCTTTTCAACCCCCAAAGTGTTACTAGTAGGGACATGTGTATGAATGATACATCAAAGGGAGCTAGCCCTTATCTAGAGGTTCATCTCACAAGTTTGATCACCCACAATAAGTGAGATGTCCCAATTTTTCCACTTGGATTAGAGGCCTAGAAACCTCTTCTCATAAGCGGCATCTAAGTTTCAATGACTCCATCATATATATAACCATATCTTATGATGTGGTAGAGATAAAGACTTCGATAGAGACCTTATAGATATATAATTTTGTACAAGAGTGGGTTGAGAAATTGGATACTAAATGGGTTAACAAGGAGGATATTAATGCATACATAGTTTGTACCTTCTAAGAGGATGTTTAGGTAGGCGTGATTTTATTGACCTAATTTTTCAAGGCCCAAGAACACTTGTACATTAATGAATTGTGTATGCCCCTCCTCCATATGATCCTCACATGATCTGATGTTATGGACATTGGAGGACTATTAAATTCAAGTTTCTCAATTCCATAATAGATGCCTGAGGTAGAGGTAATTTATACATAATGAGTTACCTTATGGATGTAGTCTATGGAATACTCACCTTTAAACCTTGAACTTTTCCTATGTGGGGTTTCACGAGATCAATGGTCCATGTAGTATTTTATAAATGATATGGATACTAGTATCAAAAAAACATTTGGGAAATCTACAAGAAATTTTATATAATGGTCTACAACATGATCAATGAGGCCCCAATTCCCCATTTATCACAATTAGTTTAGGACTCCATCACTACCATTTGGGACTAATGGCACTATAAAGAGGACATCATTATTTAAATTATGAGCATTCTCAAGTATCCCCTCTAATTTATATACTTCATCAAAGATCACTTGATAGAGAAATAAGTTGCCTACCAACTAGTATAAGGTATATTTAGCTTTTGCATAGGTTGTGATTAAAAGGCATGCCCACCACTCCCGATCTTCATTAGGTACCATGTGTATATGGCCTTCCCTCCCCTCCATAAAATGGTAGTTGAGAAGGACTCCTTCACCCTAAGGATAGCTAAGCTCTAGTATTAGGACCCTAAGGGAATGATAAAATCTCACTTGATGAGGTATTCAACCCACCTTAATATAAACTATCGCCATCAAATGGAGGATGAAGAAGAGATATACTTGAATATTATAGATGACCAGAAGGTGTTATCCTAGATTATGGCTAGGAATAAGAAAGGAAAGAAGGTACAAATAGATCCATCTTCTCCCCCTCTATCTCTTAATCTCTCAATAAAGGATCCAAATATAACTTCTCTTACTATCTCCAAGAGTATTTTATATGGAATTCCACCACCTTCTCCTCTTCATACTCTAGCACTATCTCTACCTCCTTAGGTAGCTCCTACTCCTCATGACCCAATTATTCTTTGTTTAGTTTTTTTGTGCATCATCCTCTTCAACTACCATTGGCACCCACTCCTCATACCCTAGATCCACCTCCACCTCATCTAGTATTTTTGGTAGTCTGGTTTTAGCTAATGTAGACCTACATTACTTGATGGTAGGTAGCCTAGGTAAAGACAACTCAAGCATTGGAATCTTAACTATAGGTTTCATAAACCCTAATATTTGATCTCACTAGCATCTCAAAATCAACCTTAAAATAAGGCTCATAATATTCATTGGTATAGGTTCCACCCCTTACACCTCATATTTCCTCTATCTCCCTTCCAAATCCTAGTCATAACACCCACAAGTTTTACTCATTTCCCAAAATCTCCCCAAGTGGTTCTTCCTCTTTTTCCCATTGCACCTCCTCCATCATTTACCCAAGTAATTTTGGCCTCGATCATGCTAAGCATCCTTACCTCTTTTATACCCTCTACCCTATCCATTTCACAAATCAAAACCTTACTAATGCCTTAATTGGGCATACCTTCATTCTAGGTACCTTCAGGCACATCTTCATTGGTGAGTGTGGTTACAACCATTAAGAGTGTATCTCTCATGGTAAGAAATATCTTGATACACCCTTTAGTCATCCTTATGCCTCTTATGCCAATTTTAATTCCTTCACTATCAACCCCTAAGGCTATTACTACTTTGGCTATTCCTTCCACCTTAACATTCAAAGTTGACCTAAGTAAGAGACCTGATAAAAATCAGAAGCCAGCTCACCCTCAAGATTCATTTTAAGTGGCCTTCTACTCTAGTTCACCTTCATTCACTTACCTCAATGGTTCCACTAGTCCTAGTCATGATGCCTCAATGTATTTACCAAATTCCCCTCTTTCTATTACCCAAGGTGCCTAGGAATTTATATTCAAACTCCCACTCTCTTCCCTTCTATTGAATTCCACTCTCCTAGGCTTCATTACACCTTAATTGTGTATGACTTAGGAGTAGTGGTGGGTACATATGTTTTGATGGGCTTCCCCTTTCATCCTTCCTCACTTCATTCCCATGCCCCCTCCTCTATTAATTTCCTCATTTACCCCTTCCACTTACTCCACCCACCTCCACCCTTTACCACCATATTAATCACCCTTCATAAACCTCCCATAACCCAGAAAATAGTCTAAAGGTCACATGTGCTAGAGATGACCATCAAGGGTGACCCAAATGTACAATGGATCTTTGACTAAGCTTTAGGGAGCATGAAGAGGATGGTAACATAGAGGTTTATTTAAGAGGGGAACCTAGTGGTATGGTAAACCCATCATGATTTGTTTTCCCTCACTAAGGTGAGGACTTACACTAAGGAAGAAAGGATGGCTCAGAATCCACTTTCTATTCTCTCAGGAACTCATGATATGTTAGAGAATCTTGTTAAGGACATGAAAATATACATTCCAAAATTAGAACCTAGTTATAGATATATTTACCAATTAATCTAATTGGGTAGGTCAAGGACTCCCTATTAATACTCTTATCATTTGTAGGGAATGTGGTAGAGACTATGGAACAGACCAATGTGTTAATCTAATAGACTCAGGCTTATATGGAGAGGATTGTAGAGATTATTTGGGAAGTGTAGGAAGTTACTAGTGGTGATCATCAATGGTATGATCCCAAAATTGAAACTAATACCCACCTAAAACTTGGGGTTGTACTAGACATATGCCAAGAATATGAAGGCAACTATGGAGGAATGGATAGGTGTGGATTGTACTATAACTAGACCCTTAGAAGAAGGCATGAAGAATATATTAAACTAATTTAAAGAGTTAAATATCTTGGTATTATTCCACCTAGATGGCACACTATTTAAAATTGGATAAATTGGAGTCCACCTAGGTCAAATAGACTAGGTCATCAGGGATAAGGTCATTAATAGATAAGGAAGGGGCTCAGGTGGTTCTTGAGCTATCAACACAATCCATGGTGAGCATCAACCAAGTATCTATGGCACATTTGCTAATGGAATATTCCTTCCAAGTATAATGGAGGCTAGTGAATCAAGATGAAGTGATATTAAGGGATCCCTTGATGAACCTTGTTAAGCTAGACATATAATTTAGCCTCATGATAGCCATGTTAGAATTTAGGGATGTGAGATCAAAGTAGTTGGGAGTCAGACCTTCACATCCACCTATACATATCAACTAAGTAGTACCCCATGGATATTTTTGTAGGCTTGAATGGATTCTATTTGTTTTAAATTTTGAATTACAATTTTAATTTCCATGAGTGGACATCATGGCCCAAGATAAGAATATCATGTTATTTAGAGGTAAATCCCACCCTCACCTATTTAAGGTAAAGTTGTATTATAATATAGGGGTCAACAAAAACTTGCTTGAAAGTGTTGTTAGATTATATCTAGGATTTCACCTATTTTTTCCTTCATCTCTTTGTATTGTAGAGTTGGCCGTGATTGATTATTGTAACAACACTTATTCATTTTAATGAATACAATTCACATTTTTCTATTAATGGTTTGCTCTACCTCTCAATTATCTTTAAACTCCATTCTGAATGCCTATGAATGTTAGATTCATCAAACTAATACTTTATTATTAAGTGTATGTTATGGTTATGATGTTCTTGGATATTATAATCACTATGTGAGTTATCTGATTCCTCTTTTATAGTACTATTAATTTGTGTGTTAATATATAAGTTATCATTAGGTTTTTATGTGCAGTTTAATGTAAACTCATAGTGCTTATATTTAGTGAGGGTTCATATTTGAGGCATACTCCCCTATTTCCTTAGACTCTTTGCACTATGTGTTCTTAGAGGTATAACTTTAGTGAAAATCATTCTATAATGGTATAACTTTGACAAAGGCACTTGGTTTGATAGTTAATGCATTGAGTTCATTTCATACCTAGAAGTTCCATTTTCTACCTTATTATCCCCTCCCTTTTTATGTTTGTTTTTTAATATTGGACTACCCTCTCCTCTTATATTTATAAATAGAGAAGCACAATATATGAACCCTAATAATAATATTTGATATGTAGATCTATGTGCAAGAACCTCATATTAAACTTTAAATGGTGACACTATATCTATTAGAGAATATTCATACATACTCCATTATGAAATCAAATACCTAAAATCATGCCTTGGGATAATACCAAATTATTATTAAAATGGAGGACAAAATTCCATCATTATTTTGATATTCCCTTTTAGGAAATACCCAATCTCATGGGTATTTCATGAACTAGAGTTTGAAATAAATGACACATATGAATCATGGGAATGAGGATAAATTATTGTAAGTTAGCAAGGTTAGACAAGGAGAAACCAAGAGAAAGATCCAAATTAAACAAACACAATAAAAAAATAGAAACAAGAAAGAAAAATCATGAAAGAATGAAACAAAAGACACAACTAAAGTAAAATAGATAAATCTAAGCTAATATTTACATCACCAAAATTTTCCCTAGGGGGTTATTCTTAAATTTCATGGGAAGGGATAATGGATAAGTAGTGATTTAATAAGTGTCCATTCACAAGTAGTGGGAGGTCATTCCCTTCAAGGTATTTCTTTAGAAACATGTTCTACCCTAGCAACTTAGAGATATGATATGGTCCAATCTAAAGTGGGTCAAGTTAGGAAAGTTGCACTTTTTCTCATATGATTTATCCCATAACAAGACTAGGTATAATATTTAAAAGTATTTGACCCTTGATATTTTATCTAATAATCTCTTAAATTTTTTTTGATGCCTACTACTATTTTATAAGGCCTATTCTTGTGAATATTTTAATTCGATTATGTCCATTAATCATGAGCTTGTTTTCCTAATATCTTCCACATATTTTTGTATGAAATTGTATGATATAAACTTGAGGGTCATTGGGAATATAGGTTGCAATCCATGAACCATAAAAAATGGTCAAATTTTGAGGGCTTGTTTATACCTAGTGTGATCAGCCCAAAGAGCATAATTCAAGAGTGAATATTGATATTAGGGACTCATTTTTACTAGCTTCTTAATTACATTGATCAATTTTTTTTGGTTGACTCAACTAATTCATTACCTTATAGGTATTAGTTGTATTATAATTTCATTGTAATGTTTTTCCCATAGGCCCATTTAGTGAGCTCTATCAGCTACAATCTAGGTCTCTTATAGTAGAATAACAAGGCAAGAGTTCCAAATCATGTGGTTTTATTTTACTAAAGGAAATTGATGACTTATTTAGTTATATTATTATTGGTTAACATAGCCTCTATCCATATTATGCAATAATCAATGGTTATAAGTATAAATCTATGGTCAAATGATGATTTTGGGTTGATGAATCTAATGAAGTCAAGTCCCCATTGAGTAAAAGGATGCTCTTATATAATAGGTTAAAGGGGCATGATTATTTGAATTTATTTTTTGGTAAAGGTATAACTATAATGTTATTCACCTATATGATCATAGGTATCCTTGATGATGGTTGGATAATAGTATTGAGCTCATATAATTTTGTGCATATTTGTAGTCCCTGATGGATGACTACTATTTAGTTTTTCATGGAAGTTATCCATGACTTCTTTTGATTTTTATTTTTATAAACATATGAGATAGATAATTTTATAATTATTTTATTGGAAAACTCACTTATTCATCATGTAGTGGGATTATTTGAACCTAAGATATATTTTCAATGTTTGATTGAGTCTTGGATAAAGATTCTTGTGAAGGAGGTAGTGGGTAATTATATTATACTAGTCTTAATGGACTATCTCTTACTATTCTACTTACACCATAGTGATTCTTGGACCAATTTTAGTGACAAATTGAGTAATACATTTTAATCAAACCAACTTATTAGGTCTTATCTCAAGATCATATTCTTGTAATTTGACCATCCACCAACCTCTAAATTATCCTAACTCATTATTCCCCAACATTAGCTTTATATTTGGGTTTGGGATAATGACATGAACTTTATTTTAGAGAATGTAATTATTGAACTTATTCATAGGCTTAACCAAGGCACATGCGTTATTATCTAAGATGGAATAGTTTAGATAGACATCTTTAAAGTTTGTTCTAATGAAAGTGATCAGATGTTAATCTTCACCTATATTTTAATTACAATGTAAATAGTGTGTCCTAAAGTAAAGGAATAAAGATATAATTATTTCATGTAGTCAAAACTAACTAATATTGGTGCTTAAATGATGGATTACTTGATGACTTGGAAGGATTTCCTATATTATATATCTCATTCTACTTTTGCCTCCTAATTTAACATTGGATTTGGAGGTTTAAAAATCTCAATGAAAACCAAAATAAACTTGTGTACAAAGTTAATATTACCAAATAAATATTTTAATTCATTTTTACTAATGGGTAGAGGTATTATAAAAATGAAATTAGAAAATTCAAGTTATATATAAATAACTTCTTTTCTAATGATGTGATAGAAGCTTTCCATGTGTCACACTAAATACACTTTTCTTTGGGTTAAACAAAATACCATACCTCATGTACATATAAAATGCCTTTTGAAGATGGAAAATATGATTATGCCTATGTTTAAAAAATAGTCAAGTTATCCATGTAAATAACAATGAATTTACCTATCAAACCTTCAAAAACAAAGTTTATAACTCTTTAAAAGGTTGATCCTTCATTGATAAGGGTAAATGGAAGTTTATTATAACAAAAGGTGCCCTATTTGGTTGTAAAGGTAGTTTTGGCTCAGTATTTTGGGTTAACCAAAAATTTATTGTATCGTTAAAATCCATCCAAGAAGGACATCATTTGAGATCTACCTACCATATAGATCACTTCCTCAAGGGAGCATAGGGTAGTTATCTTTATTAAAAGTCTAATTTATATTTTTTTAAATCAACACATAATTAGATTTATCTATTACTATTTAAAATAGTTACCAAGTTGGATACCCACATCGATTGAAAAATTGGGAAGATAATCATCTCTAAAAGGAGAATGTGAACTTCTTTATGAATAAGGGTTTCTAAGATCAGGTTAATAGGTAACTATATCTATTTGAAAGGCTTATAGTTATGCTTGAGTGGGATATTATATGCAATCGCATTCAGGTCAAAAACCTTGAGGTCCCCATAGGTCCAGCTGATAACATCTTGGTACTATAGTACTAGCCTCCTAAGCTTTTTTTATCTTAGTATGGGTGCAATATGGGTTGATATGAACATCCTAAGGCTTGTTTGATGATTCTAAATTAATAATTTTGGACCTTTGGTCTAGGTATAATTTTGATACATAGGATTGTCAAGGTCAAATATCATTTTAAGGGAGATCATTCCCTTTGGAACCTAGTGTTATTTTAGGTTCATGAGACTATCTACATCATAGTGATCATCTCCCATATTACCCATTTTAGCCTCATCTATGGCTTGAGTTTCAAATATTCTAGTATTATTGAGGAGATTCTAAAATGTGTTGGTCATCCTTAAAAACCTAAAAGTTTATAACATTGTCTAAGACTGAGGTATAATTAGCTCAATAGATAAATCCTAAAACCCTATGTCATCCAAAGGTGTTAGGTTTGTAGCAATAATTTCTAATGAATCAACCACCAAATTTTATTCCCTAGGGATAAGGATGAAATTGAAATAATTGAAATTTTTTATTAAATCCAATGCCCTATGTTCATAATTAAATATGAATACTTACATTGAAATTTTATCCTAAATTAATTCAATACCAAATTATAATATCCAAATACTTTTATCTCATTGACCATTTGTTTTAATGCAAATTGCAGTCCTATAATCAAGGCTTCATACTCCACTAGTTTGTTGATGCAAGAGAACTATAGACTAAAATTAGACAAATGTCATTTTCCTAATGGGTCAATCATAATAATTCCTACACTAAAATGTTTCATAGAATGTGACCTATTGAAGTACAAGGACCAGAGACCTAGTAGTGTAGGGTCTTTCTCAGCTTGGCTCTTAGTGTATTTTATGAACATGATGCATATGCCTATGTGAAAAGATACTAAGTTTACCATTTCATTGAGTGGATTATGTTTTATGATAATGTTTTTCATCTTGGGTTCTATACCAACATGGATTTGATAGCATACACCTCTCTAAGGTAACCACATATGAGATAAGTTGGTAGTGATGTATTTGTTTAAGGTCTTAGACCAATATACACTTAGAAACATCTCATACGATTTTTAGATGTCCATAACATATTAGATCATGGGTTAATATTATAGTTACATATGCATAATTAATATCTTTCCTACCACCTTAACCTTAGACTTATCCAACTAAACAACTATCTTATCTAAATTAATGTGTGTTAGCTCTATTTTTTGACAAATACCTACATGTATAAAAGTGGAAGAGGCTTTCAATTAAACTAGATAGTTATGAAGGTTCTTCCCAAATAGTTTTATAGTAAGGAAGAAAGGTGGAATCTCAACCTTATTATTATGTATTATCACATTAGTGTGCATGGGTTTGGCCTTGGGATGAACTAGTTTATTTATGATGGAGTTTATGAGGAGATCTCTTTTATCAGTGATCTAAGAAAAATCATGAAAATTTATCATTTCCTTTATCTTATTCATGACCTCTACTATGTTATGCCTAGTCTTAATAGTGATAGGTTGAATCTCTTTAGGTGGCTCATGGCTATTATCTTTTAGAGGTGGAATATCATTTAAATATCTTGGATCATCGGGGTTATAACATTGTCAAAAAGAGTGGATGTATTAAATGGTTATTATGACATAAAGTTTTTACAATCATATTTACTCCATTGAGACTATTAGGACTACATCTCATTGGTGTTATGTTCTAGTCCATTATCCTCTTGACTAGGGAAACAAAAGGTCTTTAATAGACTAATAGTGTTTAGAGGCCTTTTGGAACTTAGATCATTAGTCTAACCAGTAGTATCAAGATGATTTTGAATGATCTCATATTCCCTTAGATACCTCTAAAATATATCAAATCCATTACATAATTTGATTCATTTAAACTTTCCATGCTAAGTTGTGTTATACACCAACAACAATTTGGCAATGCTAACTCACTAATGTTGAAATTAGGGAGAATATTAGGGGATAGATTTACTTGTTTATTAAAGTGTTTATGGGAATAATTCTTTCTCTATTAGGTTAATTTCCTAGTTAAAATCTCACCACCATTATTCTAAACTTGTTTTTGGAAGCCCAGGAAGTTATTATTGAGTTTTTGTACCATGCATTGTATAGCATCTAACTCATTCTT
>JARHVA010009703.1:152500-162500 GCA_037957365.1 Torreya grandis
AAATGTCTAAACAGCTTAAGTTATTGAAGGAAAAGTTGAAAGGATAAATAGGGAAAACTTCAAGAATGTTTTTCAAGAGGAAACAAGGATTTAATTTTAGCTAAAAAAATTTAATGAAAAAGTGTTTTAAATTTGGATGGATGTGGTTAACTATCATCAAGGAAAATATTTGACTAGTGATTATAAAGAAATTTTGTGTAGGGAAAAGATTTATTGGAAACTAAAATATAGAGAGAGTTGTCTGAAAGAAGGTGACAATTTTTTTGCCTTTTTCCATCAATTAGTAAAAGTGAGAAGAAAGGTGAATAAAATTTCCCACATATTTTTTAGGATAAGGGGTAGACCTAGACTCTCTAGAGGAAATTAGGCTAGAAGCAGTCCATTTCTTTCAACATTTATTAAATGATGAAGACAATTCTAACTTGGTTTCTCAAAATGATTTTATTCAATATATTCTAAATATAATCTCACAAGCAATGAATTAGAAGTTTTTTTATCCTTTCTCTCTTGAATAAATAAGAAAAGTAGTCTTTTCTATGGTCAAAAATAAATCTCTAGGTCTAGATGGTTATCCTACTAATTTATTTCAATCCTTTTGGGAAATAGTGGGTTGAGATGTCTTAAATATGGTAGAAGAATCTAGGAAAAAGAAGAAAGTTTAGCCAAAAATTAATATGACCTTCATCACTTTATTTACCAAAGGTGAGGCTCAAGAGTAATTTTTTATTTTAGACTAATGTATTTGTGAAATACAATCTATAAAATAATTTCAAAATCCATTTCTAAAATAATGAGACCCATCCTGAATTAAATTATTTATGGTGAACAAACCAGTTTCATACTTGGTAGAAGTATTCAAGAAAGAATTATTATTGCTGATAAAATCATGAATTCCCTAAATCACAATCATCAAAAAGGAAAGATGATAAAATTGGACATTATTAAATCTTATGATTGAGTCAATTGAAGATTATTGTTTAAAAATATTTTTAAATTCAACTTTAGTAAAGACTGGTATGACTAGATTTATAGTTGTGTCTCAAATCCTAAATTCTTAGTACTAGTGAATGGGATTCCTTTAGGTTTCTTTTCTATTTCAATAGGTTTGAGGAAAGGGGATCCTATATAACCTTTTCTATTCATCATCATGGTAGAAGCCTTGGGGATATATTTTAATCATCATAAATAGAGAACGGCTTTAGGGTTTATAAGTAGTGGATAACTTTGATTGTCTTACTCACCATCAATTTGAAGATGACACTTTTCTATTTGGAAAATTAGAAATTGAGGAAGCTAATGAATTCAAGAGTATATTGAGAAGATATTAATTATATTATTGTTAAAAAGTAAATGAGGGTAAGTTAGAAATATATTTTGTCAACTATGGCCAAAGGGTTAAAATAGTTTAAGTAGAATTCTTGGTTTAAAAATCAAGAAACTTCCAAGTAAATATCTCAGGGTTCCATTTTTCAAAGGATCTATCTCCAAAGAGATGTGGAAGAATATATTAGATATATTCAAATCCCATATTACTTTATTAAGAGGAAGGTGGTTATCCTTAGTAGGTAGAATCACTTTGATCAAGGCTATGTTAAGTTCTCTTCTAGCTTATTGATTCTTGAGACTTTGAACTCCATATCATATTTTTAATTCCATGAATAAAATTCCTCTAATGAAATGGGAGAGTGTGTGTAAGAGAAAATAAAAAGGAGCAGGTATTAAGATTCTTTGTTTGCAAAATTTAGCATTGGGAATTAAATTGGTTTGGCAAATGATTTCCAATTTTGGGAGATTATGGTGTAAGATTCTCAAAGAAAAATATATTGATTCAAACTCTACAAAAATAATAATTTCCATAGAATATCCTCCTAGAGGATCTCATATTTGGAAGTTCATGCTAAAGTGCATATTGATGATAGGATAATATGTCTCTTAGATGGTTAATAATGATAGTAAAGTTGATTTTTGGTTGGACTCCTAGAATGGTCATCGGCCTTTGGTAGATAAGTTCACTAATATTCAAATAAAATATTTTTTTGTAAAATAAATGGGGAAAATTGGTTAAGTATTATGTGGCTCAGGATCCTATTCTTAGTAAAGTTGCCAGTAGCTAAAGAAGTTTTCTTGATATTCCAGTGCTTCAAGAAGAAATTATGTCTCTGGAGTCTGGTCTTAAATTAAGGAAAATATTTATAAAGAATAAATAAGATCAATTACATTGGATTATATAAAATTTAGACCACTACTCTATTCAATTAGGATATTAGATAGCAAAATTAGAAGATGATGCTCTTATCTGGGCTAATTTTCTCTATTGGAACAAAGAGGGTTTATAAAAAGTAGGGAATTTTGCTTGGTTGCAAATTCATGGCCATATTTTGACCCAAGATAACCTAAGAAATATAAGTTTTATTATGTCTTCAAGGTGTTTTCTTTGTAAAGTAGAGGAAGAAATGGTAGATCACCTTCTATATAATTATTCCTTTGCTCATTGGTATTGGGTTTGGCTGTGTAACTGGTTCAATTGGCTATGGATGTGGCAAAAAACTCTTGTTAAATATTTTGTATCTTGGCCTATAGGTGATGTAAATAATTCTCTTTACAAACTTTGGAAATTTAGTCCAAATATTTTGATATGTATGATTTGGAAGGAGAGAAATGATCATATCTTCAAAGAAAAAGAGTGTTTGCTGCATTTGATTATAAGAGATAGAAATATCCATATCTGAATTGGTGACCTCACATTTTCGTAGAAATAAATGTATGCTTTCAAAATTGAATATACAAAAATGTAGTAAATGTAAATATATTAAAATCCCTCCCATTAAAGGGATAATGGTAGATAATAAAAATAAGGAAAATAGAAAAGATATAGTATAGAGTCCACCTAAACTTGGGTGGTTCAAAATGAATTTTGATGGGGCTTATCAAGGCAATCTTGGAGACTCAGGGGTAGGTTGTGTTATAAAATACTGGAGTGGTTAATTAATTATATTTATTTCCCTAAAACTTTTTAATGGCACAAATAATGAAGTTGAATCCCAAGCCTTAGTAGTTGGGGTTAATTTGGCTCTAGAATGTAGAATCTCCTTCTTAGAATTTGAAGAGGATTTATAGGTGGTGATTCAAGATTTAACTAATTAGAGGCTTAAATATTGGAAGATTTATAATATTTTAGATGTAATTTGGCCCAATTTGTAAGCATTTTAAGGTTAGAATTATTCTCATTATTTTTGTGAAAGTAATAAAATTACAGATTTTTTGGCAAATGTGGCAATTGATCAAAGAGAGGAAGCAAGGATGGATAATATTAGTAAAAGATGGGTAGATGGAAATAACTTTGAGTAGATTGAATTTTAATTATCTTCCTATTTTTTTTTTCTTCAAAGGTTGCATCATTTGTTACATCCTAGCTAAAAAGAATGTATAAAATTAGAATATTAATATTTTTCAAAAATATTAATTTTTCAACGATTGGAATTTTTAATTATTTTAAAATATTGATCTAATAAAGATATTTATATTTTCTCATAAATAAGAAAATTTAGATAATATATTTGCATGGATATATAGTTCATTTGGCCATCTTGTCCTTCAGGTAGAGTGGATGACATAGGGTAGAGCATGTAGAGTGATTTTTTGATAGCACTAGACTCCCAAGATTTGAGTGATTGGATGGGCCTTTATATTTCATGATGGCTTCTCTTTATTTTTTAGTGTGGGAATTTATTGTGAAGGATGTCATAGTTCAATTTATTATAGCAAGATGGTTTTATTGGCTTTGTTTTGAGCATGAAGTTTTTTGGGTCTAGTGTAGATCAAAGATGGATCATTTTAGTGTTGAATCAGTAAGTTGCTTGTTAGCTTTTGGACAAGCTAAGAGTAGGGAAATGGGATTTTTTGGGTTAGTTTCTAGAATTTGCCTATTAAATGTGTTCTAAATCTTATATTCAAAGGTGGTGAAGGTAATTAAAAAGGTGTTGGGTATGGATATTTTGGTAGATAGAAGATGAGTTAGGGTGAATTCAGATTTGGATTCACTCTTTGCTTTGAATCTATGTATGATTATGTTAGATAGGGATAAAGTCCAAGAAATGGTTGAATTTTTTGTGTGGCTAGAGTTTTGATTAGATTTATTATCTAAATTGGAATCCCTACCCCTTGACCCTTTTCCAACTCTCCCATTTTTTGAAAGATATTTTATGGGTTTTGTCCCTTTGTCAATGTTTCAGGAATTGGAGTCCCAAATTTTGGCTTTAGTTAAATTTGATAAAGATGTGGAGGTTTATTGCTCAGTCTAAATGTAGATTTCAAAGAAATAAGTGGTCAACATGTTTGTTATTAAAGATTTGTTGAATCCCATTCCTAGGCTTGAGGGGTGTCAAGCTCTAAGGTGATCTATAGAAAGGGTGAAGGGCATTAAATGGTTAGGGAAAGGTGTCTCATGTGGTTCCTTTATATTTCCACCTTGGTGGAAGGGGAAGCAATTGCTAATTTGGTGGGTTCTTAGGTGAGTTTAGAAATGTTTGATTTTCTCTTCAGCGAAGTAGGCAGATGGTGCGCTGATTGATAGGAAGTTCGTGAAGACTAATTTTGAGTAAGAAGGAAAGGGTTAGGTTATTTTGGCTACTAGTGGGCATGGTTCTAGGAAGGTGTTAGAATCAAGGAACATGGTGCTTTACAATGGTAAAATGGTTGAATTAATTATCTTGGAGTAAGATAGGTTAGCCTATTTGGTTTTTTGGTCCTATTTTTCTTATCTATTATGGTGATTATAATATATTATTCATTTTATATGATGGTTTTTTCAAACCTATTTTGTAAATCAAGGAGGTCATATGCCTTAACATGGATAAATGTTAAGCTAGACTATAATAGTTATTTTTTGATATTTTTGTTGATAGGGTTAGGGACCTAGTAATTCATGGTTATTGATCCCAAAAAATAATGGTGCTCATATTATAGTTGCAAAAGTCACCACTCTAGGCCATCATGGATTTAAAGGGTTGTAATTAAATTATACCAAAATATCCCATATCCCAAAATAAGTATAACAAAACTTTCGAGGTCCATCAAGAGAGAATCAAGTTGAGGTTTGAGGTGGACTACCCTTAACTCTCTAGGATGTGCCTCCTTAACTACAAGTAGAGATGACACCAAGTCAAATTATAAATCTATCTTATTAAAATTTATGGGAGGATCTTAAAAGACCACCTCATCTTGGGACAAAAATAACTTATGAACTTGGAATGGGGCCTCAAGGGATACCCTTACCTCACACATCTATATAATTCTTGATTTTGACTAGGTTTCTAAATCCATAATTTTTTTAGCCATACTTTGTTGTCTTTTTCCACATTTTCCACATAACTTAGTTAAATTGGACTAGGTGGACCTCAAATTCCCCTTTATCTAGAAAGGTGATAGCTAGGTTGAAAATCATGGTTATTTTGACCTATTTTAAATAGGTCAACATTTATGTCCTACTCTTTTCCAAAGGCTTGATCACTATCCTTGCCATGGTTAACCATTCCTTGATTGAATTCCTCATGTTCCTAGCATAACTCTAGTAGAGGTTTAAAATTTTTGGGGGCATGAGACTGAGCTCTAGGAATATACCCTTTTGATGGACCATAATGAGCCTTTTGAATTTTTTATCCATGTGTATAACTCTCTCCAAGTAAGCTTGAGTGTGTTAGAGGTGCTCCTAGATCATGGTCAGGGTTTTAGTTACTTTTCTAAGAGTTATGAATAGTTGCATAAGGGTCTCCTCAAATCAATTGATCAACTCTTCTAGGATTGTGCTCGTCACCTATTATTTGAGTGTTCTAACCAACTTCCTATTATCTTTCATGATATTCTTAGTTAGTATATTAATGGAAAAAAACATCAAAAAAGGGCCTTCAACCAATTTTTCCTCTCCCTTGTATGTCCTCACTTTGGTGAGGGAGAAAATTTCTTGCTTAGTCCTTCATACCACTAGGTTTATTCCTTAGTAAACCTTGGTGTGAGGACCCTCTTCATTATCTAGTTTACTCTATAAAAATATCATTAGACCTCTAAGTTACCCTAATAGACCATTTATGGTCTATTTAATTCAAGAAGTGATAGGGATATGACTTAAATTGGACTATTGGTAATTTCAAGGGTGGTGGAATAGGACAAAGGTAGGATGGTAAAGGTAAATGTAGATGGAGGAGGTCTAGGAGGAGGATAAATAGATGGAGAGGAAGGAAGGAAAATAGGATTGGAGGAGGGGGCATGGTATTGAAATGAGGAAGGATGAATAATAACCCCCATAGGAATAATTGGGCACACCATTTGTTAGGGTCATGTTGACATGTGGATTAGTGACACCTAGTAAAGGAGTGTTCAATAAAAAAAATGGATAGTTAAATACTTATCCTTAAACCCTTGGGGTGATGGAAGAGGATGACTTGGGAGAAATGGGAGGAGAAAACTAGATAAAAGGTGGGGAGGGAGTTATATTTTGCATTTTTTTAAGATCTCTTAGACAGATCAACTAGATCTTTTACCATGATTAGAAGAGTTATTGAGGTGACTAGAATATGAGGTATGGAAACTATAAATGTTAATTTTTTCCTCTTCTTAGGTGTCATGTTTGCACTGATCTATGCCAATATTATTGAAATAACTATGGTGATAATTGCTTCTGAAGCAACATATACCATTGGAAGAGTAGATGTAGAAAATAGAAAGATAAAGCCCACTAGAATTATGCATATAGGTGTACTCTTTTATGGGATGGACATTATGGTAACTACTATAGGGAAAATATAATGCATCTTCAATAGAGGAGTGAATAACATGGTTACTAAAGAGGTAGACATAGTGTATGTTGGAACTACAAAGCTAGGAGCCATAGGAATTTGGGCCCTCATCAAAACTGGAGGCAGTACTTGAACTAAAGATGAAACTATTAGAGATGAGGGCCATATAATTGAAAATCATGAGGATCCCAAGTGTAATAATACTATTCCTATATGGGAAATAGGTTGAGTGGAGTGGAATTTGGAAGTGAAGATGTTGAAAATGGTTATATCTAAAGGGAATTGGGTGAATTAGGGAGTTAGCATGATGGGAAATGGGGATATCCTTATTAGAACAACCCTGAGAAGAATATGGAATCCTAATGGTGGTCATAAATGTTGTTTTCTCACTCAAAATATATTTGTATGATGTGTATTACACTAATTCCAAAGATAGTAAACTCCCCCATATTTAGGTATATATTCTATAATAATCTTATTAGGAGGTAGGTTCTTATCTATAGATTGTGTCTTCTTTGGATGAATTATATCAATCTAATTCTAAAGATATATATATATATATATATATATATATATATATATATATATATATATATATATATAAAATGAGTACAATAGTGTGTGTGTGTGTGTGTGTGTGTGTGTGTGTGTGTGTGTGTGTGTGTGTGTGTGTGTGATCCATAAAATCAAAAAGTACATCTATAAGAAAAGTGTGAAGTTCATCTATCTATAGCATAAGTAGAGTATGAGGCTTGTTATTTTTTATGTGCATGATAATCCTTGGCCCAATGACTAGAAATTCTATGGATCTTATAATATGTCTCACTTCCCATCATGTTTTTAATGGGTAAAGCTTAAGAAAAGGTAGTATTCCATAAAAAATAGGAGTATAACTCATAATAGGATCAAGAATGGGTTGGTCTACTTCAAGAGATGAGCTCAAAGTGGGTTGTTGTAGTGTAGTTGACATCTCTGGAGGAAGTAAGCTAAAAGGGTCTAAGTATCTATCTATAGATTATAAATCTAATATATCTTATTCAATATATAAGGAAAAAAAATAAAAATGAACTTAAATAACTAACACCTCAAATCTAATCCCTAGGTTGGGCTATGTGGAAATCAAGAAATAAATGAAAACTAAAACACAAAAATAATGTTTATACTTCCTTAAGATTTGCTTGAGAACTTGTTTGAAGAGGTTGAGCTTGGATGGTAGGCTATGTATTTTTTGGCAATGATAGATTCCACATATTGGAATCACCTCTACTTTTCTACACTTTATTCTTGGATTGGCTTGGCTTTGGTAGGAGAAATTATTGAAGATCATTGTATAATTCAATAGAGTAATTTTACATGAAGAAACTTATTTTTTTGAGTGATGCCCTTGAGATTTAGAAGAGATTAATTTCCTTAGTTTGTCATGGTGAAAGAGTGTGTAGACCCTTTAATTTTTATATTTGTAAAATTATTGTGGACCTTCTATCTTAACATGAATATGAAGGGCCCAAGATTAGTCCTCCATTCTCATAAATGAGAAAAAGTGAAGTGTGAAATAAAAGGGATGGAGTATGTCATATGGATGTAATATATTTAAATAATTATCCCTTTATGTGTATAAGTAAGGTTTAATAACTTCTCTTGAATGTATAAGTGAATTTTAAGACATTTCACAACCTTTGCCTACTTGAACACTTTTCCTTATAATGTTTACAAGGAAATATTCTAATTTTGAATCACAAAAAATAGTATAATTTCAAATCCATGTATTTTCCTATTAGAAGAATTATTATCTTGATTAAGTGGTATTAATAAATCATTTGAATAATGGTGGATTTATATATTGTTTATTTGTTAACCAATTATTCACTTAATTGTCATGTCAAGACATTTTCAAAGGGTTGATTTATTTCAAGATGCACTTAGTAATATTAGTGATGTAATATGATCCATTACCTCAATCAGGGATGTGTCATTGTAATTTTGGGTTAAATTTGTAGTTGTGTGGATAAATTAGGTCCTATAGTTATCTATAGTTAAATTTTCATGTGATTATGAAAAGTCACTCTTGATTATAATTTATACATGGAAATGGTTAAAATGAAGTGCCCACACTAGCGAACTAATAAGGTCCTATCATATAATAGTCAAGAAAGATACTCTAAATGGGTTCAATAATACTAGAATAGTGTGTGTGTTCCATATAATACCTATGAAAATTAGAATAAGAATAAATAACTATAGGTACTATAGAAAGAGAAGGGACTACATGAATAGAACTATGAGAATGCTAAAAAGAAAAATAATATTTAAGTATCTATGATTTTTTAGATTGAGTAAATCTAGATAAAAAGGAATAATCTATATAATATCTATCATCATAATTCAGTGTGTAAAGATCAATAGTACATGTGTTATTAATTTTATTAGACAAAGAGGCATGATGAATGGAGTTTTTAGTTTTTGCTAAAGTGACATGAATTTTGTCTAATGGTTTTTTACGAGACCAAGGTCATAGAGAAGAAGGTAATTGAGTGATTATGTGAGGAAAAACATCCAAAGTTTTATTTTCAAACTAATCTCATCAGGTTCATCATCATCTGAATCTAATGTATTAGGTGGTATGTTTCCTATTAATTTAGGGTGACCATTTTAACCTCTAGTAGAGTTGACAATATAATTAAAGCATTATGATTTGTAAAATGGTATGATAGGTAAAGCTTCAAGGGTAGGTATTTTAAAGACATCCAACTCTTTGGATTGTTAAAAATTACATTGATTGGTATCTCCTTAAATCTTGTATATAGAACCATTATATGGAAACTTAACACATTGGCATGTTAAAGAGGATACTAATCTCATGCAATGTGTCTAAGGTTAACCAAGTAAAATGTTATATGATAATAGGAAGTTATCATGTTAGGGGGAACTATGATAGAAATCCAAACACACCCTAAGGGAAGAATTTGTCTTTTATCATACCCTTGGCATATACTTTTATTAAATTTGAGATTACATTCATAATATAGAAGTGTTTTAATAAAATTATGGGAAAATACGTACGTGCCTAAACCTTCATCAATAATTGTATGTTTGACTAAGATATCTCCTATATGGATTATAATTAACAATGGAGGATCATCTACATGAAACAATATCTCGTTAGGAATCATTGAAGAACTAGGTAATTAGAGTGAAAGATAAGTATCTAC